>LR812534.1:27400377-27447877 GCA_903798195.1 Danio kyathit
CTGTGTCTGCCATTGTGCTTTGCATTTTTCACATGAAAGGGTTTATGTTTATGAATAGGGAGGATTATGTGGCACTATATGCTTTGTGAAAGGTGGAAAAGACTGTTTATATCTGATATGACTGTTGTATGTATGACACTTCATTTTTTTTTTTGGTGTGATCAAGGAACATTTCTAAAATTCATGGGGCTTCAGGACAATATTTTTTGTTATGAGTGACACACACACGCACCTCTTCAACAAGCGTGATTCTATCATTATAATTACAGTTTTAAATTTAATAGTTAACAATTAAATTAGAATTAATACATGTAATATATCAAGTTAATTAACTTTATTGGTATGGATTTATACATATTGGTAAAACATCAGTGCACACAGCCTAGCCAGTGACAAAGTAATAATTCATTCATTTTCATTTGGCTTAGTCCCTTTCTTTATCAGGGGTCGCCACAGCAGAATGAACCGCCAAAATAATAATAATAGTAGTAGTAGTAGTAGTGGTAATAGTAACAAAACAATAATGGTAAATAATAAATAAATAAAGTTAACAAGAAAACAAGAAATGTATATAATAATAAAATAAGCAAATACAACTTCAGTTGTCATAAATAAATTAATACTAGCAGATTAATGTGCAAATAAATTTAGTGGCAGTTAAAAAAAAAAAAAAATAAATAAATAAAAACAACTAAAATGAAGTGCCAGTGGTAAATAAATAAATGTATCAATAAATAAATACAACCTAAATAAAATGGCAGAAATCAACAATTACCTAGAAGATATCAATATTCATCACTAAATAAAATATAAATATATAATATATAAATAGAACAAATTTAATATTATCACTAGCACCTTTGTTATCTATCTATCTATCTATCTATCTATCTATCTATCTATCTATCTATCTATCTATCTATCTATCTATCTATCTATCTATCTATCTATCTATCTATCTATCTATATATAGATATATATATATAGATATATATATATAGATATATATATATACACATACAATTGAAGTCAGAATTATTAGCCCCCCTTTTGATTTTGTTTTCTTTTTTAAATACTTACCAAATGATGTTTAACAGAGCAAGGAAATTTTCACAGTATGTCTGATAATATTTTTTCTTCCGGAGAAAGTCTTATTTGTTTTATTTCAGCTAGAAACCATTTTAACCATTTTAAACCATCATTATACAATAACTTCCCTAATTACCCTAACCTGCCTATTTAACCTAATTAATCTAGTTAAGCCTTTAAATGTCACTTTAAGCTGTATAGAAGTGTCTTGGAAAAAATATTATGTACTGTCATCATGACAAAGATAAAATATTTTTATTAGAAATGAGTTATTAGAAATATATATATATATAATTAAAACAAAATAAGGTGCTAGTGATGATAATAATAATAATAATAATAATGATAATAATAATAATAACAAATATGTCAATAATTAAATGAAAATTGACTACAAAAATGAATAAACTAATTCAACTAAATGGAAAAATAGTTGCGCACCAAACTGTTGTTTATAAATAAGACAGTACGTTAATTTAATACGCAAAAAAAAAATTAGCACAAAAATGAAAAAATGTTTTGTAGAGCTAAAAATAATTGGAATGAATTACACATTAAATCCACAACGCGGTGGCACAGTGGGTTACATGATGGCCTCACAGCAAGAAGGTTGCTGGTTCGAGCCTCGGCTGGGTCAGTTGGCGTTTCTGTGTGGAGTTTGCATGTTCTCCCCGCGTTCGCGTGGGTTTCCTCCGGGTACTCCGGTTCCCCCACAAGTCCAAAAACATGTGCTATAGGTGAATTTGGTAGGCTAAATTGTCCGTAGTGTATGTGTGAATAAGTGTGTATGGATGTTTCCCAGTAATGGGCTGCAGCTGGAAGGGCATCCACTGCGTAAAACATATGCTGGATAAGTTGGCGGTTCATTCCGCTGTGGCAACCCCAGAATAATAAAGGGACTAAGCGGAAAAGAAAATGAATGAATGAATGCTCTTATATGAACAGTAGGGTGTAGGGCTGCACAATAAATCGTTTCAGCATCGATATCGCAATGTGATCACTCGCAATGGTCACATCGTGAGTATATGGAATGTTAAGTCTGAATTATAATGTATCATTTTGAAAGTGTTTTTTGAGGCCTGTGAGGATTTTAAAAGCATTTAGGCATAAGAAAATGCACCATTTGTAACTTTGAAAAATTAATAATGATTAATTTGATTGAGGCGATGCAGTGGCGCAGTAGGTAGTGCTGTCGCCTCACAGCAAGAAGGTCGCTGGTTCGAGCCTCGGCTGGATCAGTTGGCATTTCTGTGTGGAGTTTGCATGTTCTCCCCACGTTTGCGTGGGTTTCCTCCGAGTGCTCCGGTTTCCCCCACAGTCCAAAGACATGCAGTATAAGTGAATTGGGTAGGCTAAATTGTCTGTAGTGTATGAGTGTGAATGAGTGTCTATGGATGTTTCCCAGAGATGGGTTGCAGCTGGAAGGGCATCCGCTGCGTAAAACGTGCTGGATAAGTTGGCGGTTCATTCCACTGTGGTGACCCCGGATTAACAAAGGGACTAAGCCGAAAAGAAAATGAATGAATGAATTTGATTGAATTGTTTATTAAATGAAAACTATCCAGTATTATTTTACATTTGATTATTCAATTACTGTATACCTGAATACAGTTAGACTCAATACAATGCTGTTTTTTTAATTAGCATTTTTTCTTTTCTTGAATTTCTCTATGCTTGTAGGTTTTTTATTATATTTTATGCACTCCCCTACAGAATCATGCTAATCAGTCTAAAATGATCAATTCTTTCCAACCAGTTATTCAAGTCATCTAGTGGAATTGTAATTATATCGCAATATATATCGCAGATTAAAAAAAAATCACAATGTTCAATTTTTCCAATATCGTGCAGCCCTAGGGTGGATAAATAAATAAAACATTTTTACAGCATGTAAATTTCAATATACTTTTACACCATTGAAAGGCTTGCATGACAATCACAAACATGTAAAATGGTTAATTTCCAAAAAAATATGTTTACCATAGCACAGTACGGCCTGTTCTTATAAAACAGAGAAATGGACAATAAGAAAAAATCCAGGAACCTGTCCAAATGTTTTCTGCTCTTTTCTCCGTTTTGCTCTAATATTATATGACCCACCGCCACACATCGACCCCGTAACACAATCTCATATCTTTAATGATTGAAGGAGGTTCACTGAAGGCCATAACTCTAAACTAATTCAGCTGACCCTTCGCTTGCTCCCCTACAGCACCTTTCATCACATTTAACTAGTCCACAGTTGTTCCCGCAGGCCTATAACTCTAAACTAATGCAGTTGTACCTGAGCTCCTGGAGCAAAGGCCTGATCCCTTCATCACCTTTAATTAGATCAGCAGCCATTCACATCCTGGAGATGCTGCCTGTCCTCTCCGCTCAACATCACGCACGCTATATTTAGGCTTTTGTGGCTTTTTGTATATTTATGTTGCCGTGGTCAGTATGTTTGATTTTATTTATTCATTTTAGTTAAAGTGATGAATTAGTTGGATTGAAAAATGGTGGCGGCTACTGCTCAATGGAAAATTAAACAGCTTTGATAGAACTTAGTGTTCAAATCTATACAATTTTTCGAAAAATGCTATATTATCAACCACAAGGGCGTAGGTTTGGCATGGACGGAGGGGACGTGTCCTCACCAATATCCACCATATGCTAAAATCTCCCTATACAAATAATTGAATTGGCTTCAAAAAAAAATAATGCTCCGTCAACCCTTAGTAACCTACTTGTGCACAAAGGGTTAAAGTCAAGTTAGCTATGAGTTCACTATAATACTATTAACCTATAATACTATTAGGCTGTGCAATTAATGGAAATTTAGTTTGGATTTTGGCCTCCATGATTATGAAAAACAATAATCAGGACAAAACTGTTAAATTGCATCTCGCACCTCTCTAAATTTCACTTCATTCATACCTCCCCAAAGCCAGATTGCAGTAAAATCATGTAAATTGACTTTTGCAGCATAGTGATTCATTAATTAATATTTGTATTATTAAGTGTTTATTTTATATTAACAAGTACTTTATTCATGTTTTTAAAGGCGCAAAAAATTTGCGCAATGCATGTGCTCTAGGGATGTAGGTCCCCACCAATGTCAAGAGCGAATCTATGCCCTTGATTAACCAAATAATATAGCTTCCTTTAAAAAACTACACTACTGTTTAAAAGTTTGAGGTTTGTAAGTCTTTGTGAAAAAGACATTGACACTTTTGTTAAACAAACATTAAATTGATCAAAAGTGACAGTAATGTCTTTGAAATTATGTTAGAATGATTTCTTAAGGATCATTTGAGACTGGAATATTAGTAATAAAATAATAATAAATAAAAAATGTAATGTATTCAAATCTAAGTTATTTTAAATTGTAACAATATTTAAGATTTCATCAATTATATGTACTTTTAAAATTAATGTTTTTGTGAATCTGTAAATTGGCCAAAATATAATATATTCTATCTGTTTTTAATATTTGTAAAAAAAAATGGTTTTGTTTTTGGCAGAAAATTATTTTTAAAAAGATGAGATATCTTAAGAGAACCAATTAATTACTAAATGTATACATTTATTTTATATAAAATATTGTGGAAGTAAATCCTTGCATGCAAGAAATATTATTACACACTGATAGATTACATTGCTACTCACTGCTACACAAAGAGAAATGTGCCATATAATTTGCATTTTACAGAAGTTTTTTTTTCAAAATTTGGAATTGTAGTATTATAATGATGATGATGATGATGATGAAGCCTTGTCACATTCATTTTAACACGTTGCGAAATTGGACCCCCCCAACCATACACAAACATCACACATTTCAGGGTAAGACAGGTCATACGAGAGGTAGCTTTTAGAAAGAAGAAATAAGATACATTTGGGAAGAGGGAGGTGAAAAAAAGCCCCTCTCAGACTGTCCTTGAAGTAGGGCAGTGAGGTATTATAAAGTTTCTCACTGTTGAATGTAATGTTATATTGTTGAATACGGTTGTCTATTTGGTGCGTATTTATGACTTTAGGAGACGTGGCTTTCGACTGCAGTTTGCAAGTGGGGAGGGTTGTGCGTTTTAATACTATCAGGCTAAAGTTAGCATTTTCCCAGATCTCTACTTGCTTATCTTTAAGTCATTTGAAAATTAGAGCTAAATAAATCAAACACTTAACTGTCTAAAGTTCCAAGCTATATGTTTAAGTTATGTTACAAAAATAAATGAGCATTTTTAATGTTCAGTAACACTCAAGTGTCCGTGTATCTGTGTTTGCACTCGGTGAAAAGTGGTGAACTGATGACCTTCTTGGCCAATCACAGTCATTTTTGTTGAGCACACTAAAACCTGGTATATACTTTTGCATTGAGTGATCGGTGTGACCCACAGCGCATGCCTTGCGTGTTGCGGTGCATTTAGACTTCTGCATGCTGTTTGTATTGCTCTGCAATAACACTTCTGCAACGCTAGCTGGCAGTGAGGTTAATATGTTCCTCTGTGTCGAGTTTCTTCGCTGGTGTTTTGTTTTTTTCTGAATGCTACCTTAATGTACAAGAGTCAAACTCACTCATTTTGAGGCGGGAATCAGCGGACGTGCAACAACTTTAATCATAAGGTAAACGCAAAACAAAATTTTCCATCTGGAGCTTCCTTACGGGACTCGACACTTGTAAACACTCGTTCCAACGGGTTTGCGTGGCTCTCGTGGCTCCCCACACTCATCAGCGCTACCAAGCCGACCAATCACAGAGCTTGCGCTATGCATCGTTGCAATTTGTAGTTAAATTTTTTGAGAGGTTTTTTTTTTATTTGCTACGACCTCTGCGAGTGCTATGCGACCACGTGAAGGCTGCACCATGTGCGCAGAAATGTACGTGTATGTGTGCGCTTGACGCAGAAGTATAAATCAGCCTTAAAGGGCCACGAAACCCCCTGTCTCAGCAGGGTGTTTTCACACCTCTGTTTTGAAAAAAGTCAGGAAAGTGGGCGTGTCCAGCTCTGGGAGTGTGGGAGTGTCGGGGGAGGGAAAGAGGATAAGATTTTGCATAGAAGGGAGTTAACATTTGGGCACGCGCTAAGTTTGACAGGAAAAACAAACACACAGAGGCTGATTTGATACTGCGAATAAGAGAAAAAAATCCTCCGCATTTCTCTGTAACGTATGTACTCGGTAGGTAGCGTCAGAAAGCCGTGTGTGTATAGACTATCCTGTCACAAATTGCAGCGAAAATCCTCCAAGACGGGAATAGTTTGTGTTTACATGTTTACACTCGGAGAGCAGCATTTAAACAAAGGCCAGTCCACTGCAAACACTTACCAAATCTGTAGACAAACAATCAAACTGGAGCTGTGTCTTTTTATTAAAAGGAGACGAGCGGCAAATCCGGATTTCACCATTTCCAGATGAGAAAAAGCTCTCTGGTAAAAATGTTCCTCACAAACGTGTTTCTGTCGAGTGTCGTGTGCACTGTAATCCACACGTGAGTCCAGCTGCTCTCTCATAAAGGGAAAATGAAAACAAAACCTTCGTTGCAACACACTAATAACACCTACGAATTTTGTCTTGAAATTCTTGTACTTTCACTTGTTTTGGCAAGACAACGTGGCGTCTCTCTGCCGTCTGAACAGTGTAAACTGGTAAACAGTCTCCGGAGCTATCATGCATATTAATGAAGTTTCACGTCATACACAATAGAGCGCGCTGATTGGTTTGAAGCACGTCTTTCTCATGAATTAATACTGCACACTCAGATACGTCAGAACGTCCTAAAAAGGACAGACAGCCACTCTCCGGCTGGATTTACACCTAAGTATCTCATGGCCGTGACGCAGCTTCAAAAATTTGTTTCAAACCGGAAGAACGAATTTGCTCAAAATATTGCAAAAACAACCAATTTTCACTTTTTAGTGCAATATATGTGTCCTAATAGTGTTTATAGCAGCGTGGGACACACATATGACTGTCAACAGCTCAAAAAATGTGTTTTGGTGTTTCGTGACCCTTTAACACAAGGAGCAATCAGCTGTATTTAAGAATGTTCTCAATTGTGCTCAATTCTTAGCAGGAAATGGACGTTTTTAAAATTTCAGTACCGAAATTCCAATATTGTGACAACAATAATACAAATTACATTTTTGAAATATAACAAATAGAGGTGTGAACCTACACTGGTCTCACAGATCAATAACAATTATCATGTCATCGACCCGGTTTAATTTGATATCTTGGTGCATAACGATGGATTTTTATACAAATGTTTAATTTTACATCACAACACAAGAATGGAATTTTGTCTTTTAATACAAGCAGTCAGATGTATGAACTGTACCTTTAATTTGACCTGTACAGGCACAGAAGCATTTACAGCAAATACACAGAAGTAAATAATAATCCCGCTTGCTTTTTGAGCACTGTCAAGTGAGTTCTTAAAGTCCACATAAACCAGAAGCTGCGACTGTTATTTTTTTTGTATTATGACACAGCTCCTAAAGAAACTGAATATTGAATGAGAAAACAGTGGGTGTGGCTTGTTTTTCCTACTGTGAGTTGATTGGATTTAGTGAAGTAGGCATTTCATTCAAATAGGCAAGTAGGCAAGTATTCATTCAAATAGGCAAGTCATTTCATTTCATTCATTTGCATACCTGTCAACATTAGGATGGGAAAATAAGGGATATCCCCTAACTTAAACATTTTTATTGAATGAATATCTCATTTCGATTTTTCGTTCAATTACATTTAAAGGGCCATGAAACCCCCCTGTCTCAGCAGGGTGTTTTCACACCTCTAGTTTGAAAAAAGTCAGGAAAGTTGGGCGTGTCCAGCTCTGGGAGTGTGGGAGTGTTGGGGGAGGGAAAGAGGGTAAGATTTGCATAGAAGGGAGTTTCCATTTGGCCATGTGCTGATCACAGGCAAAAGAAACACAGAGGCTGATTTGATGCGGCGAAAATCCTGCACGACGGGAATAGTTTGTGTTTATATGTTTACACTCGGAGAGCAGCATTAGCGGATCTTTTAGTCTATAATATTGTACTGTAATATCGCAGTGATATTAACATACTGTAAACTTAGTAACTAAATCATTTTGACTGAGGTATGTCTTTAAAAACTAATAAAGCACTGCTGACAATACGACAAACTTTGCAATCTGGGTTAAACAAAGAACACTCCACACACTTACCTAATCTGTAGCGACAGGACAATCAAACTGGAGCGGTGTCTTTTTATTAAAAGGAGACGAGCGGCAAATCAGGATTTCACCATTTCCAGATGCGAAAAACTCTCGGGTAAAAATGTTCCTTACAAACGCATTTCTGTCGCTTGTCGTGTGCACTGTAATCCACACGTGAGTCCAGCAGCTCTCTCATAGAGGGAAAATGAAAACAAAACCTTGTTGCAGCACACCGACAACCCGTGTCTCCAAATTCTTGTTCTTTCACTTGTTTTAGCAACACAACGTGGCGTCTCTCTGCCGTCTGAACGCTGTAAACAATCTCCGGAGCTATCATGCATATTAATGAAGTTTCACATCATACACAATAGAGCGTGCTGATTGGTTTGAAGCACGTCTTCTCATGAATTAATGCCGCACACTCAGATACGTCAGAATGTCCTCGAAAAGACAGACAGCCACTCTCCTGGCTGGATTTACCCCTATGTATCTCATGGCCGTGACGCAGCTTCAAAAATTCGTTTCAAACCGGAAGAACGAATTTGCTCAAAATAACGCAAAAACAACCAATTTTCACTTTTTAGTGAAATATATGTGTCCTAATAGTGTTTATAGCAGCGTGGGACACATATATGACTGTCAACAGCTCAAAAAAAGTGTTTTGGTGTTTCGTGACCCTTTAATAACAGACGTGTCACTTTAAAAATGCACGAATCTATTATGAAGGCATTCGATTGCTTTACTAACTATTTATGCTCATTTAAGACCAAATTTGTTGTGTTTGAAATAAAACTTACCAAAATTGACATGTTTAGATATTATTATTATTATTATTATTATTATTATTATTATTATTATTATTATTATTATTATCATGTGTATATGTCTGTTTCCCAGTGGTGGGTTGCGTATGTAAGGGCATCAGCTGCGTAAACATATGCTGGATAAGTTGGTGGTTCATTCCGCTATGGCGAACCCTGATTAATAAAGGGACTATGCTGTCTGCGCCAAAAGCCTAGTGGTTGGCATGTCGACACATAGCACTGAGGTGCTCACTGCCACCCGAGTTCAATTCCCGACTCGAGGTCCTTTGCCAATCCTTCTCCTATCTCTGCTCCCTACACTTTTCTGTCTGTAAAATCTTCACTGTCCTATCCCAATAAAGGTGAAAACCCCTAAAAAAAATGAATGAATAAATGAATTATGTGTATATGTCTGTTCAAACACACACCCAAAACCGAGAGTGTCCACTTTTGCTCCACTTTAAATCACGTGTTCAGAATCAGTTTGGGAAACGTGAGAGTCTATTTATCATAGAGTGCGTCTGTCATGCACCGCTACACGAACTGACTGTTTTGAGGATTGCATAGGAAGGGCAGCGGCGCCTGTATTGAAAAGGAAGGTAATCTCGCAGTTTTTTTATATTTATTTCAAAGTGTTTTCATGCCTTGGTAAAATGAAAGCACAGAACAGATTCACATTTAAGAGCAAGGGGCGTCTCCTGGTGGATCGGCGGTATGGGTTTTGTATAGGGAGGATCGGCTCTTGAATGTTTATTACCACCCTTCATAGAATGATTGAAAATACGGGAGAATTATGGGAAAATACCTTTATGGGATGATAGCGGGATAGAATTGTAAAATACGGGAGAATCCTGGGAAAAACGGGAGTGTTGACAGGTATGATGATTGGCCATCGTGTTCAACAGAAATGGCTGTGATTGGCTCTAACCATTACCACTGTTCACTGAGCAGTGACACAGACATTGAAGAATGGCCCCATTTGTCTATCACCCGATCCTTCATAGACACGCTGGAGAAAACTCTCTCTGCAGACACGTTCGTGATCAACCTGAAGTGTAAACAAGACCCTTGACCCCGTTTACACCTGTATATAATGTCATGCGCTTGTAATCAGATTCATGATAATGCATGTTAATAGCAGGTGTAAAAAGGGTCAGTATGTGACTCTCAGAGCTGTCAGTCTGAAGAAACAGCATAAGGTCAGCCCCCGAGGTCTGGTTTTAAATGACCGCTCTCTCCTAAAGTGGTAATTAGCCTCCACTTGACTCTTCAGGGGTGTTGTGTGTGGAGCTGCGGAGAGACCTGGGTGTGAACAGCAGGGTGTTTCTCACTCACACAAACAGAAAGCTTTAAAAGCCTCACTTTCTGGTAAAAGCAGCTTTTACACCCACACCCGTGTATAAAGTGGGAGCTGTGAAGGTGGATGGAGAGGTGCAGTTTTGTGTCGTCTCTCACACAGGGTCATGAAACGGTCCCTCGGGTCGCACAGCTTGAGCTTTTTTCTCTATTTGCGAGCTCTGTTTCATGTCTGCATCTTCTCAGGTTGGATGTTTATGTGTGTGTGTGTGTGTGTGTGTACAGTGTGTTTGTGTGCAATCTCCTCCTGAGGTTTCCTGCTGTCAGTATATTGAGTCACGCAGCTCAGCTCTCAGATCTGTACTCATCCCAGCTCAAACTGTTGCCCCGGGCCAGACTGCATCCTCACCCATCTCTGCTCCATCTTCAGCTGCTCCTCCTGTAACTTACACACATAGAAATCTTTCCTTAATGATTTAGTTTAGTTTAGTTTTCCTTAATGATTTACTTCTTAGTCATTTACTTAAGTGCTTTGTTTTATGGATGTATTGATTTGAAAACAAGACTTTACAAATTTTTGTTACAGTGTAACTGCTTACACACGTTTTCAAACCAATGGCACTTTTTTTTACTCTACACACAAAATGCAAAATGCCTCACATCTTTTTCAACATGTAACACTGCGTTCAAAAGGCCATAAACACATGTCAAAATGAAGCATTACATTTTAAAAAGCAGAATGCGGGCATAAAGTTGGCCAGGCTAAGAAGAATTTCTGTATTTTTATTTTATTTTTATGAGGAATTTAGGATTTAGAAAAGATGAATATTATGGGGTAGGTAACAAGTTTTGAATCAGAACAGTCTGGTGTCCTGTTGCGCCTGTTCCCACCGGTGACCTATTATAGGCCTATACTACAGTAAAGCAGTGATTGGTTAGTGATCAGTAGGACCAGACAGAATCTGCGGACATTTTTTGCTATTTCTGCGCAGAATTTTGTAAAAACAATCTGCTGATTTATCAGGAATGATTTTGTGAGTATCATAACCAAAAATTTATATATGAAATACAAAATAATACATTTTTAACTTCTATTTAATGTTTACAATGCAAATCCGATTAGATCGACTTAATTGGTAAACAAAGCAAATCTCACATATAATATATCTACTAAAATACAAACTGTATTGTAAATAAATCATATGAAATCTGCGGTTTTGGAGATTTGAAGTGTAGTTTTGCATTTTTAACGGAGAGAAGATTTTTTTCAGCACATTTCTAAACATAATAGTTTTAATAACTCATCTCTAATAACTGATTTATTTTATCTTTGTCATGATGACAGTAAATAATATTTTACTAGATATTTTTCAAGACACTTCTATACTTAAAGTGACATTTAAAGGCTTAACTGGGTTAATTGGGTTAACTAGGCAGGTTAGGGTAATTAGGCAAGTTATTGTACTGTATAACGATGGTTTGCTCTGTAGACTATCGAAAAAAAAATAGCTTAAAGGGGCTAATAATTTTGACCTTAAAATATTTTTTAAAAAATTAAAAACTGCTTTTATTCTTGCTGAAATAAAAGAAATGAAATTTTCTCCAGAAGAAAAAATATTATCAGACATACTGTGAAAATTTCCTTGCTCTGTTAAACATCATTTGGGAAATATTTAAAAAAGAAAAAAAATTCAAGGGGGGGCTAATAATTCAACTTCAACTGTGTGTGTGTATATATATATATATATATATATATATATATATATATATATATATATATATATATATATATATATATATATATATATATATATATATATATATATTATCACAACTGTGAAATAAAAACATGTAATTGTGAGATTACAAAATAGGTCACATTTAGTTGTCATGCAGTGCTAATTCAAAATTAATATAATGATGCTTCTGTAAAATCAAAAGCTGCAATTGTGAGACAGTTATGAGATGTTGCAATAGATAAAATGTCATATTATGTATGCAAAACCTCACAATTGTGAAAAAATGTATGTTTTTTAAAGGATTAAAATAATTCACCCAATTTGGCGATGTGGACATTATTTATAGTTCATTATTTTCTAATAACTCAACAAATCAATGTCAATTGTTCTGCTCATGCTACTTTTATTACAACTTAAGACATTTTTTCCAGATATTTGTCAGTTTTTTTGTCCTCAAACCGGTGCTGTGTAGGACTAGTTTCTCACACAACTCATTGAAAGGATTTTTTTTGACTGTTACAAGGGAAATTATTCAACATAGGTGAATAAAATGTCACATTATGATTTATAACCTCACAATTGTGAGTTATACAATTAATTATTATTATTATTTAAATGCATTATTAGAAATGAATTCATATCAGATGAATGTGCATTATTTTAATTCAGCAAACTGGTGTCAATTATTTCGCATACTAGTTACCAGAATTAAAGATATTTTTTTCAGATGTTTGTTTTTCTAGATATTCTCCAGGTTTTTGTCCTCAAAGTACTGCTTTTCCCTCAAAGCCTTCTGTTTTGTTTAGATGTTTGGACTGTTATAACTGAAATTATTTGATGTAGTGATATGAAACTGTACTGCAGTTAAAACTTGCCAGGAACTACTTTAACTGTGCGTTAATCTGAAAATAACTGCACACCTTAGAATGTTCATCAGCCAATCAGCATCAAGCAAGGTTGTGAAATAAATATTACTATAATAGTAATTACCAGAAACAAAACAATACATAAAGAAATTCATTAACAACACAAAAAGTCAGTCTTATGGGCAGCAGTTCAGCATATGCTAATGTTTAATGATATATAATGCTCTTTCACTACTTTCTACCTGAAACCACTTTAAGCTCATTTTTTTTTCACCTGGCAAAAACATTCAGTCTAGCCTATGCAGAACAATTGTGCTCTTAAACGTTTGCCCCATGGCGGTTACAAACTGAATGCGCAGTGATAACGTATAAGGCCTTTGTACTTAAGAAAAGAGAATGGAAAAGTCAACCCGCTAAGAGCAAAGATGGCAGAACATCCCGAGCTGCTGATTACTGCCTCCATCGCTGCCAGCCAAGGTTTTTAGGACACCGCGTGTTGTGCTCAACTCGACTAACGTGGATAAATAAAGGCAGAATACAAAAGCGAAATGATAAAAGCACTTCACGCTTCCCTGGTGAACTGGTGTGTGAACAGGTCAAGCCATTGATGAGATCGAGCAGAAAAATACAGCGTGCCTCTAGGGCCAAACGAGAGCCGTCCCGGTCCAGAGCTGCAGGCTAAAGGAGGAGAAGGTGCTGCCAGCTCTAGTGACTCATAAGCAGGGCCAGACGGAATCTGCGGATGTTTTTTGCTATTTCTGCGGAGAATTTTGGTAAAAATCTGCGGATTTCTGCGGAATTATTTTGGGAGTATCATAACTAAAACCTTAATATGTTAAATAAAAAATAATATCTTTTTAACTTGTATTTAATGTTTAAAATGCAAATCCAATTAGATTAACTGTAAATAGTTAATTTTAAGTAAATAAACAGAATTAATGATGGGCTAAAAATCTGCGGAAATCTGCGGAAAATCTGCAGAAAATCTGCGGAATTCTGCGCGCGCAGATTCCGTGTGGGCCTACTCATAAGCAGTGTTTTGTGTGCAGAGAGAGACCAGAGAAATGCTCCAATTCAAACTAAACCCAAAATAAGGACTTCTGATAGCATTCACTGACGTACGTGAGTTTAAATCTGGAATTGTGCTAATCCCCGTCTCGCTCTTCACTGTGGTTTGGTGGTAATGAGGGAGTGACTATGTGTGTGTATGAGTGTGTCCTGGAGTGACTGACAGTCTGTGTAAAAAGGCATCTGGAGCAAATTATAGAGAAGCTGCCAAAGGTAAACATGTATGTAAATTACAGAACAAGCTAAAGAAAAGTAGGCATGCAATATCACAATATTAGCACAATTACGCCTTTGGTTTTGAGATTCTGGCAATCTGGCTTCATGATCATGCTGTGCTTACTGTATGTTCTTTGGACACTGGTACATATTATAACAGTTCGGGTACATTTGCTTCAAGGCAAATAGATTTAGCAAGTGTGTATAAGTATGTTTTACAATTGGCGCATGAAGAAATAATTGTCTTTAAGCACATCATTCATTCATATTCTTTTCAGCTTACTCCCTTTATTCATTAGGGGTCGCCACAGCGGAATGAACCGCCAACTTATCCAGCACATGTTTTACACAGCGGATGCAAGGTTATAATAGTTTTGGATTTTTTCATTAGTTTTAGTTTTTATTTCATTTCACTTTTTGTTTTCAAATCGTTTGTTTTAATTTGTTTTTAGAGGCAGATTTTCTACTTTTTATTAGTTTCTATATTTTGAAATTGCATAGTTTTAGTTTTTATTAGTTTCAGTATTAGTTTTAGTTTTTTTTCTAAATAAGACAAGGAGACAAGGAGTGTTTTTATTCTAAAACTCTGACTACGTTTACATGAACATCAGTAAACGAATTATCCGCCTTAGTCTGAATAAGACAATAATATGATTAAGGTGTTTACATGAGATGCTTTTTGAATGTTTATGATCCCGTTTTACATGTTAGAGCACATAATTCGATTAACGCCGGAGTTTCATGTAATTTTGGGTGTTTAATTTTTAATTTGTCAACTTTAACTGTAGTTTGTCACTTTCACTTTCATTCAGGAAAATTTCATGCATGCCCCCTGTGATAAACAAGATACTGGATGCAAGTATGAACTGCTGGAAGAGTGTTGTTTTAATGGAATTTGATATCGCACGCTGTAATCACTTAATCAAAGTGTGGTCTTAATCGTATTAAAATCTTTAAACGTACTCAATGTTTTAAAAATTAAAAGCACTAGTGTAAAAGCAGCCTCAATCTCACAGGTGCACGGTCAAAAATTTAGAAGCACATCTAGGCATGGGATGGTAACCGTTTCAAGGTTTACCAGGGTTTGGAAAAGTCAAGGTTTTAAAACCGCAAACATGTTCTATTATACCGTTCTTTAGGTATATGTATGTAGTTTTTTTTTTTTTACATATACAGTTTTTTATTTAGGGCAACAGTATCTCCAGCAGAAAAGGAGCCTGCACATCAAAAGCTACTGGTCTTCACATGATTCACCAAACATTTTAGAAACAAATCGCTTATAAACCAACCTCTTATTGCTGCTATGGGCATCCTATGTGCTATGCACCTGAACAGTGCTGTGGCTTTCTTACTTTATATTTAAATATATATCATTTTTAGCCATAAATATTTTGCCTGCCTTGTTTAGCTCAAAAATATTTTAAATGTTTCTTAAAATAAAATCTGTTGTGTTCAATAGGGGGAAATTTTATTTATTTTTTATTTTTTTTACGCAGAATTTTTTTTAGAAAATATCGTTATACCGTGATGTTTTTTGAAGGTTTTCATACCGTCAGAATCTTATACTGGCCCATGCCTAGCACAGACTATTAAAATCAGTCACTGTCCTTTGGCCTGATATCAGGGCCAATTACCATTGGCCACAGCCAATTATAAATGTTTTATGTGGTGGATGCTCTTTCAACCGCAACCCAGCACTGAGGCTACACTGATCCAGATAATTTCATTTAAAAACACTCCATGTCCACACAATCATTTACAATTGTTAAAAAAAAAAAAACGGTTATCAACATTAAAATGACTGAAAATGCTTTCTGTCATGCATTTCAGACATAAGTCGCTTTTACCTGCACCATATCCACCTGGCATTTATTTACAACTCTTCGCAACTCTTGACTGCTTTCACCGCTGAACAATAGCTCCCAGTAAACATTCCATGTCCTTTGAAGAAAGACAATATTGGAGCATGTACAAACTGATATTAGGTTGCACTCACACTATGCTATCCGAACCATGCTCAGGTGCGTTTCCCTGATAGTTTGACAAGTGTGAGTGCTCCAAATCGGGCCCAGGCACGGTTCAGTTGGCTGGCCCTGGCCCAGTTGGAAGAGGTGAGCCAGAGCGTGGTTCAGTTGGACTTTGGTGCAGTACGCTTGTAGTGTGAGTGCAATGCATGCCTGAGCGCAAAACTGAAGATGCGTCACTTTTATGGGACTGTTTCATATGGATTTATTAATCATTCTTACTTTTCAATGAACACGAACTGTCATAGTTCATTAAAGACGCAAACCCATCGCTGCACGTCAGCTACACCTTCAGCAAACCTCCTAATACCTGCAGCACGATGATTTTATGATAATTTATGAGCATGAAAAGTTGTGGATCTGTTCGGCAAAATATTTGACTGCGTGTCACTGCATCCCAAACAACTATAACTAAAGCAATCTCCACTGTGCTGAGGGAGAGTGCTTCTTTTCCTGTTAAACTAAACAACCGCATCATTGATGACGTAAGCGTGCTCTGGTTCGGAAGTTAAAATGCAGTGTGAATGCAGGTCATCAGGGAGAGAAGAGGGGGGACAACTGCGCTTCGGCACGGTTCAAGGCAACTGTACCTAGTGAGAGTACTTCCTTAATCTTTATTCAGTGTTGTATTTTTTAAAATAATTGTCCTGTATACACATAAAGGAAGGTAAAGGGGAAATATCATCTGTAAACAAATTAACTTAGAAAACGTTAACATGTGGAAAAGGGTTAAAGTATTTTGTTCTTTAAAATAATTGAAACTGTGCGCGCATAAATCAACTTATTACGAAAAGCTCATATTTAGTAATTCAGTCTGAACAATAGGCATTTACTTTCTAAAATAATTTGTGGAAATAAATGGCAGATGGCCCCTAAAGCAGCATAAGTTAATATAAAGCAAATATACTAACCTAAAACTAACTCACCAAGCTGAACTTACTGTAAAATGGGATGGATTTCATTATAACACAAGCCCACGAAAAAGCCTCTACTTTTTGGTGCCTCTTGGGTGACTAGAATGAAGAGCCATGAAACATCACTGTTAGGCATCGCATGTTACACTTCAACATAATGTAGGTGTAGGCGCACGGATGTGGTTATTGAAATGACACTGCTGTGATAGCTTTAAGTAGGGTTTGAGACTATAGACGATACAGATCTGTCTATGTGAGACTGTAGTTTGAATAAATCCATATCTTTGCATGAGACATTGGCATTACAGTCCAGAATAGCTCTTTCTACATTATCCTGAATGTTAAATAAGCATTTGTTATATGAATCACAGAATGGAACGGAAGCTATTAGAGCCCATGCCAATGCAAAACATGATTAATTGAAGATAATTTGTACATATATCCTCTTTAAACGCATATCAGACATAAAACTTCTTGTAACTGAACTCAAAAATCATTTTTGGCATTGGATAACACCTGTGAGCTGAAGTCATGCCATGTTTGTGTGTATGTGTGAAGGGTATTCGAGAAAAGTGTTGGAATAAAACACTCACACTTCACTACTATAGCAGGATTAACATTGTTGAGAGTTGTCTTGAGCAAGACTGACTAATCAGGCGTGAACTGGCACAGCGCAGAAACACTTCTGAGAACCAAGAAAATACACACATTCTCTCTCTCCCTGTAAAGGACAGAAAGCATTACCCTTTCATAAGAAAGCACATATCCCAGAGTGAGAGCAAGTGTGAGCACTCAAGTGAACAGCTCACTGAGACAGAGCACTGCTAATGCAGGACACCTACACATCATATTAACACAGCACAGAAGGCCATGAGAATAAAGGACAAACTGCTGGATATTTGTTACACCAGGACTGAGAATAATAGAATAGCAGAACAGACTGAAGTAAGTGTTGTTGCGTTGTCACAATTGTGTAATATTCCTCAGTTTCTTACATAAACAAGAGTCCTTATTTAAAAATATCCCAATCTTTCTACCTAAATCCTTTTTGAAACAATTAGACTCGACCATTGTTCCGTTCTTGTGAGGATATAAAAAATCATAGAATTAAAAAGGCAAGTCTAAACAGGAGGGAGGTCTGGCTCTTCAAGACTTTCGCCTTTATTACTGGGCTTCCTTCTTAAGTCTAATTTCAATATGCTTGGATGATCATGAAGCTCCACCAACA
Source organism: Danio kyathit (assembly GCA_903798195.1). NCBI lineage: Eukaryota > Metazoa > Chordata > Actinopteri > Cypriniformes > Danionidae > Danio > Danio kyathit. The sequence goes on from LR812534.1 coordinate 27,418,783, forward strand.
TGGCTCCAACTAATGTGCGATCAGTGCCATCCATATAACCTGAGGGCAGTCATTTTCTCCCCTGTAACTTTAGAAGACTCGATTTTTAACAGCAATATCGTAATTCGGAATATTCATCGCATCTGGAAACAGATAAAACAACATTTTAAGATAAAGCCACTTTCTCTTCTAACTCCCATCGCTTATTCCATCAACATTAGATGGGACTTTTACTCAATGGAAGGAAATGGGTGCACATACAGTAGGGACCTTTTCGCTGATGGAAATCTAGCTTCATTTAACCATAAATAGGAGTCCCACATACAGTATATAGTATGATTAATACAAGCTTAAAAATAAACTAAAATAAACTTTTGAAAATGTCAGACTAAACAGGCAAATGAAATTTGTCCTTACAGGAGTAAAGCAATGAGCAAGTAAATAAATAACAAATAAATGAATGTGACAATGTAAAAGCATGTAAATTCAAATTGAACAACTTACATTTTATGTTCTACATACCTGCAAAAATGTGTTTGTTGCCTCATTACAAACATACTCTGCAAATTCACTGTCACTGAATAAATTTATAATCCATATATCATGCATTTTGCATCCTGACAAGCTGTAAACGCATGGCTGACTGTTTCACGGAAAGCTTACTTAGCATTCCTGGCTCTCTCATTTTCAAAATAAGAGTATATATAAAATGCTAATGGAGTTTTCTTAACATATATGTATATATATGAGCAATATCACACGAGTAGCAGTGCGATATGGCTGATATGGCCATCTTGTGGATGAACAACGTCAATTTTGGTCTGCTCAATGACAGGCTAATGGCTGCTGACACGCTGTCTCTCTGAAATTATAAATATTTAAAATAGGCACTGTCCTTGTAAATAAACTGCATAGTTGCAATCTAAACAACTACATTGTCAACTAAAAAAGCCTCAAAAGTACATTACGTTGTCAAACTGTAGAGGGTCCTCTGCTTGTCGCTGTATGTGGGCGGAGTAATACAGTGTGTGTGTGTGTGTATATATATATATAAATTATAGGTGGGCATAGATAAAATTTTTTATCTAGATTAATCTTGGAATTAATCTAGATTAATCTAGATTAAAATGGCTCATTTGAATTGAACGGGTTTCTCAAGCCAGGTGGCGCGTTAGACCAGCGGCTCATCTCCTGTTTCCAGAATGCATCACAAACTGCTTGAGAAACTGTTCTACTGTGATAATTAGTGATGAAAGTAAATTATGTTCAATGTGTTTACTAACTGTTGAACTGTTTGAACTGTAGGCCTACATAAGCTTGAAACAGTGATTTTTGATTATCTTAATCCGACTAAAGTCATAACTGAACTAAACAGAAATGGAATTAAGAAATGGAGTATGCATATATTAGTGGCATTATTGAAGTAAACACCGCAGTCTTTAGGACCTTTCGCCATATTGTCCGACAAGATCCACACGCGGCTGTCAATAAAGGACCGCACACAAACACGCACACATCGCTTTTTTTCTTTCCATTTGGCGTGCATTATTAAATTCCATAACACTCTCACCAGTCCTTACTCATTATTTGCATCTAATACCCCAGTTTGTCACGAGGGCATGAATGAAATATTCGTGAGTTAAAGTGAAACTGCCGAACTGCAAATAGAGTCAGAAGGGCACTCTTTTGTAAGACGGCTCACCGGTCAGGCATACATCCACGCTAATATATCAAGGTGAAAGTCATCATAAAATAGACCCAGCTCCCAACACAATTTTGAGAATAGATTAATGGCGATATTTTTTTTTATCGCGCGTTAAGAGTCTTGCGTTAACGCAGCACGTTAACGCCGATAACGGCCCACCACTAATATATATATATATATTTACACTGTATATATATATATATATATATATATATATATATATATACTGTGACAAAGAACAAAGACAAACTAAACAGACTTTTAAAATTGCAATAAGCAATTAAATAAATAACAATAAGTAATGCAATGTAAAGGTTATATATATGTTCATAATGTCTATATTTGCTCCACTAACAAATGTCCATGTCAGGGCAAAACAGTAGCTGTGAATAAATCAGTTCAGTCCTGAATTAATCAGTTATGAACAAATGAGATGAGTGAATTATTCAATGACTGCAATCACATGTTTTCAATCACAAGGGTTTTTGAACATATTAATTAAATAAAACATTCAATTATTTACTGAATTTAAAAAAGAAAACTACTTAAAATCCTTAAAGCCACACCATTCAAGTTTTCAACCTTAATATAATGTCTCTATATCAATATCTTCCACTGTGGCTTGCAGATCTGCTTGCTGTCACCTGAAACTTTGGGTGAGTGGCCCGGTACACACAACCCTGCCCCTCCCTACCAGCTGAATCATTGGCCTTGTATAGAAGTTCCTATGAGCGGAACAGTGCAATCGGCTTTAGGGCAAATGTCACATGTTGTTTTCGTAGATTAAGTGAAATTAGCCCAAAGCTAACTATGAGACGAAATGGTCTTATATAAAACCAGCAACAGCAGAACACCATGGCAGATCCAGCAACGAAATCTAAATTGGCTTTTTTGGAGAAAGCAAAGAAAAAGAGAGACTAATCAGTTATGAGCTTACCCTCGATTGTGTGGTCTGAAAAAGGCAACTGGCTACCAGGTGATGATGATATTTGTGGATCATAATGTAGTGTAATGCAGGTAATTTGTCTGTTTGGTTGACATGTTCTGTCAGGTTAGTTAACAAATGCATACGAGTTGAACTGCCCACATGGAAAGCACAACAACAGTTTCAAGAGTTCACACTTAGATATTGTTTGATAATAAAAGCAGGTATGGCATGCTGTCCTGGGAGAGAACCCTGAGCTCGGAGATAATTGAGCCCAGGGCTCCCGCCTGGTCGATGAGCATATGAGGGGATTACGAGATCAGGTAGTTCTCGAGAGCTCCCCCTGGTAAAGGAGGAAAAGGGGGAGATGGGGTGGATGGGGGGGGGGGGGGGGGGGGGGGGAGAAATAATATGTTTGAAGATATTCAAGAAACATGCTAAGTTAACCTTCTTGTTTATCTGAAAAACAATGCTAGAGTCAGTTATTCTGCTTTGAAAAGGTTCTGTTAACTAAAGTAGACACCATTTGCAGGCACGTGCCTGTCCTCTTGATTATAAATAAATGTCAGTGTGTCAGCTCACATGTGATTTCATTGCAGCAAATACATCACTACATAAGGACAGAAATTACATTTTTGGGTGAATTTTATCTTATAAATACAGTACTTGAATATTTCAACACCATTTGAAGGTGTCCACGTTGCTAAGCAATGTGTGTAAAACAATGTGATGACTTGTGCAACCTCTTTTATACTTCTTTCCAAAACTTGAAAATATGGGGGGTCAAAGTCGAGATCGTGATCTTTTTTCGATTAATCGTGCAACCCTAGTATACATCAGTGCTCATGAATGTGCACCCTACTGTATACTGACACTGAGGGGAAGAAACTGTTGAATAAAGTCATTATTTTTGTTTCATGTGCACACAAAAAAAAATCTCATAGCTTTAAAATAAGTTTGCTTTTTGGCCTCGGAACAGCATGAGGTCAGTAATTGTTTTTCATTTAGTGTATTTTAACAACTTGGTCATGTACATGAATCATCGATTCACAAGTATCTTGTCATTTTAACTAGGTCATACTCAACCAATTAAAACCCTTTTTTAAAACTGAAATCTACTCTTAAACCTTTGTTTTTGCAAAAAGTTCCACATGAAAATCAGCCCGGCCTCGTGCAGGTCAGAAATCACAGCAGAAATCTTCTTATCTCTTTACCCTCTCCAGACTGTCACTGTGTGTCTGTCTCTGGCTGCGTGTCTCGCTTTCAGCGCTCCTGTGTCACAGCTTTTTAAACAAACATTGTCTCTCTCTCCCTCCCTCTCACATCAATAATGTAACTAAATGTATCTCTCTGTTTAAGCTCTGACAGGGCCCTTCTGTCACTTTCCTGTTTAATAATAAACACAAAAAGCGCGGGACGGAGAGACAGAGTGAAGGGGACAGCGTGTGTGCGGGACATGGGAATGAGAATGATATGCTACCGGAGTGCATTACTCTAGCACTTACTAACTTGGTTTGGCCCACGCAGCAGTTTTTTGCTTCCATCAGTGTGCAAACAGCCCCATCTCTACATCACAATGGACCCACTGAGTGCAGTCCGGCACTTCATACATGTCCACGCTCAGGGTTACGGGTTACCTGAGAATCTATTTAGGAGTTTGGGTCATGCACTTTTAATTGCAGTTGGGGAACTCGGTACAAGTCATATACGGGGGGAAACTGGGTGAAACTCGGATTAGTAAAGACTAAAATACAGCACTATAGAAAGACATTTTACCCTTAATATGTTTTGTTTAAAAGTTGGTGGGCCACTACGATATCATATTTGAAACTTTTGTTGATGTGAAATGTAGCTGTGTGAACATAATGTGATACGCTCAAAGTTCAATGCAAAAGGAGACATTGGCTTCTATAGAGTTAGCCTAACAAAGCCTACAGAGAACGAATTTAGTGACTACAAAAAATACATCCGGGTTAAGGAGTTCACAAACGCTTCAGGTTACTCGCATTCACCACCCACATACACCCTGTGCAGCAAAGGGGTGTGGCCAGAGGCGCTGTAATGTTATAGCAGAGAAAGCTAAAATGCCGTCCAAATGCTGCTATTTCCACAGAGCTTCTTCTGTTTTAGTATTTGGGCTTCCAAAAGACACAACACAAAGAGAGAAGTGCTTACAGTTTAATTTGAATTATGTTCCAGAGAATTTTAAAAGAAATATATAGCTAGCATTTGATAAAGGAGAGCTTCCAGAATCTCTCCCAGTTCAGTGCTAGCTTCGTGTAGGGTCCTGGTTAAAAGATGATCAAGTCTTTCACTGACGGTTCATGATTCATTTATTAGTCACACTCCATAGAATTATTACGCATCATTTCATCATGAATCACCTTAAGAACTAGAGAGAAAATAAACAAAAATGAATCCCGAAAGTTAAAACATTAGGCCAACATCAACAATCAAACATTAATCTTAAACAAATAAAACAAATGACCTTATTTTTCCACCAAACCAGAGCTAAAACTCATGAAAGAGGAATCCGTGAAGCAACCGTATATGTGCCCCTTTTACCATGTTTTACCTAGCGTTCCATGCTTCGTTTTCATTCATTACTACACGCAATATATATCCGGTGGGCTCCACAATTTTGATGCCATAATTAAAGTCCCCAAACAACTTAATTCATTTAACAAATCAAACCATATACAAAATGCAACAAAATAACAAAAAAATTCCAGATCATAAACAAAGTAACACATTGTTTCAAGTTTCTTTACACTCCCACCAAATCATACAGTACACATAGAACATAAATGATTTTCTCTTATAAACATTCTAGAACTCACATATTTAACAAACTCAGTCTATGCAAAGCACCAATTTTTACAACCATAAAAGAGAATAACATTGGGATACTAATTGGACTCTAGCAACAATACAAGTTTTTGTATAGGCCTTTCAAATACTGAAGGTACTGAAGGTATTGCCTTTCACATCAAGTTTTGAATCGCCTAGACATATTTTTGCTTTTCTAACCAATCCGTCTGCCAATAGGCTCCGCAATTTTGATGTCATAATTAAAGTCCCCAAACAACTTTATTCATTCAACAAATCAAACCATATACAAAATGCAACAAAATAACAAAAAAAATCTAGATCATAAACAAAGTAACACATTGTTTCAAGTTTCTTTACACTTCGGCTAAAATCTCCTCAAAGAAGGAGCAGCTCCAATCATAGTAGAAGAAACTGTGGAATGTGAGCCACAGCCTGTAAGTATTTTTATTTGTTTAAATTGATCTATTACATGCATAGTGTCTTGCGTTAACGGTATGTTGGAGCAAGGACATAAACAAGGATGTAAAAAACGGGAAATACTGTTTGGCACCGTTAACAATTTAGCTACAAATTTATATTTATCCGTCAAACCCCTGTAAACACTCACAATCTTCATCAGCGCTGCAGTGTCTCTCTATGTGGCCGCTTTCCCTGCGTTCTACATCTCAAATAACGAACTCGCAAAAGATATACAAAGTTTCATATTACTTACACATGCTTATTCCCAATATTTTTGAAAGACAATTGTCAGATTTTATTTTAGGGAGCAGGCGTGAGGTTCAGCTGTGTCATTTTCATTTTCTGTCTGATTCAGGCACAAACTGATGGCTAACATCTACTCTGACTGACAGTATTTACACAGCAGAGGCACAACATGCTATTAGAGGTATGACGCTTTTCCTGGTGACGTGGAGCCGATCTGCGAATCACAGCACATTATGTTAGCTCACAAATCAGAGCCTCTTGAGGGCGGGCCATTCGGAGGAACTAAGAAAATATAACATCTTCATTTAGCTGAGTAGCTGTATATAATCAAAGTAAGATATTTAAAAAATAACATGATTTTTACAAATGAAGCATGAGCACACATTGCTTCACATCTTATAAACACAACCAAGCCTTAAAAATACACTCTGGACCACCTCTTTAATATATTTCATGAACATTCATTTGTGAATTTCCAAGTGTTGAATCAGTGGCTTAAAGGAACACTCCACTTTTTTTGGAAATAGGCTCATTTTACAACTCCCCTGAAGCTAAGACCCCGTTGACACTAGTACGTTTTTATTTTAAAATGGTGTTTTAGAATGAAAATGGTTCGCAGAATGAAAACAACTCTCCATCCACATTACACTGCTGAAAACGCACATCACCTGAACACACACACACTCTGGCATGCGATGCAGCGATGAGAGCTGTGCACGTTTGACTGTTCATCAAGGATCTACCGCTGGATCTAATCTCACTATATTTGTTAAACGTGATATTTAATTCATCTTGTTGTCAATATCTAATGACATTTTCCCTGACTTTAGTCTTTTGAATCTATTACTTGTTCTCAGGTAACGTGTTTTGGCTGAGCGCAAAGATAAGTTAATATATAATGTAACCACGTACACTGGTTCTGCATATTTCGTCACCTTGGAATTATAAGGTTCTATCTGCGTTCTGAATGATTTTGAGATATTGAGCTTCAAAGTTTTTGCATTCGATAAAGCAAACAGTATGTGTGTAATTTGTTTTTTTTAAATAAAAAGTAATTAAAATGTAAACAACTTATAAAAAACATCCCATTATGTAAATAAGTTGTCATTTAATAAGAATATATCAATAACTCAATTTTGACAAAAATGTCAGATAGAACCTTATAATTCTAAGGTGACGATTTGACTGACTGCTTGCCTTTATTTCCTATAATGTATAAACTTATTGTACGTTATACTTTTCTAATGGCCATTATCGATTTTTAAAACTGATATTCAGCAAAAGAGAGGATATGTTTCATATTTTCAATGAAAATGAAAGGAGCCAGTAATGTTATAGGCTCCGTTTTGTTATAAATATGCATACAGTAAAGATGACGCTCATATAAATATGTTGCTACACGACGCCTCAACATTTTTGGCATCTGTTAAGTTGCTAATATCAAAATGAAAATAGGCAGTTCCTTTAATCATGTTTTTATTTTATTGTTAAGAAAGTGAAACAACGTAGCCAGGGTGATGTGAATGAGGTTATAAAGTACACTGTTACCTTTTTATCCGACGTGTCCTCGGGAGTTTGTTTTCCATATCAAACTTGCAAAGTCTGAACTTACAAGGAGAAGATGCAAGGCTGAACTGTGTGTAGGCTACTTAATATTGAGGAAAAAGCCTTAATCAGATAGGCGAATGTCTGCAGCCTCACCACCGTTTTCAGATGTCTCCGTTTTCCCCCATCCACACTGACACGGAGCAGCAGCGTTTTAGAATGAAAACGGCCTCTTCAGCGTTTCCAAATCACTCCATTTTAGGCGCTCGAAAATTCCGGGATAGTGTGGACGGATGGTGTAAATGTAGCAAAACTTATGCGTTTTAAAACTAAAACGTATTAGTGTAAATGGGGCCTAAAAGTGCTCCCACCAGACCTTCAGATCAGCTGAATGGATTAGAAAATGATAAAACTCAACTGTTTAATTCTAAGGGAATTGTAAAATGAGCTTATGTTATAGATTGCTTGCCTAACTCACTGCAAAAAAATGCCTGTCTTACTTAGATGTTTTTTGTTTATTTTCTAGTCCAAATATCTAAAAACTCTTAGAATCAACTCTTAAATCAAGAAGAATTTTCTAGACAAGCAAAAAAATTATGTCTTGTATTAAGAAATAATATGCCTAAATAAAGTTTTTCATTAAAACAAGCAAAATTACCTGCCAATAAAGTAAGCCAAATAAAATAGTTTTTCCTTTTGATTTAAGATTATTTTGCTTAACCCATTGGCAGATTATTTTGCTTGTTTTAATGAAAAATCACTTCATTTTGGAAAATTATTTTTTAAAACAAGACCATATGTTTTGCTTGTCTAGAAAATACGTCTTGAATTTTTAGATATTTGGAAATTGTTTTTAGATATTAGATTTTGAGATATTATATACGAGTTATATACAAACACGCATCCTATTCTTGAGCCCCATAAAATGATGCATACGTCTTCAAAACCTGACAGGTGGACAAATCTAAACTTGTTTTTATTAAAACAAATAAATAAGCAAAATAAATATGCATATAGTAAATAATAATATTATTAACATTATACAAAAGCAAACTGTCATGAATAAACTGAAAAAAGTCCCCTTGAGATGAAGAAGACATGGAGGCAGAGTTTTTTATATTCATGTAGAAAATAATAATTTTTCTTACATTTTAATCCTTTTTTTCATATGTAAAGATATTTGCGTATTGCTGTAAATAAATGATGTTTAAAATATATATATATGCAATTAGAAAAAATATGCTAGTTTATTTATAATCCGGTCGAAAGATTTGAATTAAAGCTTTTTAGACAGGCAGTTCTCTCTGAAACACTTTTTATTTGACCTAGAATGTAGTTTCGTATTGGAAAAAGTCAATTTTAACTTTATAAGCATTTTATATAACAAATGGAGAGCCAAGGCTTATTGTTAGTTTTTAATTTTCCAAAGGCCACTCAGTTTAAACAACACTTGTAGTTTGACAAGACAAAATTGCATTACATTCAAGCATAAATCTCAAAGATTTAAGGGTTAAAGCACAAACAGGCACTGAGGACCATAAACTAGTGTTATGCCAACTTGATACAAACCTTACCAAACTGTAGGAATGACTGTCGATTTCTTCAGGCATTTTAAAGTCAGTTCTTTCTTCTGAGAGACAATAATTGCACTTTGATCTTTGAAACTCTGCAGACCTTCTATATATCGCCAAAGGTTTCACTTAACACTACATGAAAGGTACCATCTGAAAATAGCATAACAGGCACACTTTAAAAACTGCTTAAACAGCATTTTTCAAATTGGATTGCAATTATTTCTTGCAGGTTTTATGTTGCTTGTTATGTCATCTTAAAACCCATACCAGTGTGCAGTTTTCTCGTATCCATATAAATGAACTGTAACCTAAATTGCTGATGTAAAACTGCTCAAGTTCATTCATATTCATTTGTCAGCCACCCCTCTGAGAATGAAGGCTGTCAGGGAAGAAGATTGACAAGACTCACTGAACAGTGAAGTGCATTGTCAGTTCCTGCGAAGAGACATTTTAGGTCTTCTGTGGTATAACCTACTTGCACATACAAATATTTTGTCCCAGGCCCTGTGAATTACTGAAAAAGCCCTGACCCAGAATCAGTCCCCTGCTCATTCCGTTCTAACAGATGGAAGGTCATATGTAAATGACAATTTGGAGATTCTGGAGATAAACATATAAATGCAGCACTTTTGTTTTTTGCTCCCTAAAGATCTAAACATTTTAGATCTACACAAAAGGACTATTTCTCTCAAAATTTGTTCAGGCATTTGTCTAAATTAGAGAACACTTGAATTTCAGTTTATTTAAAGGATAACCTCTTGAGATGCAACATCTCATTTTCAAGGAGTCCCATAATGACATGACAAAAGGAAAATGTAAAACAAAAAATAAAATGTACAATTACAAGCACAGAAGCTCTTCCAACCCCCAAAACCCCAGCCCTTTCCATTACAATCAAACATTAATTTTAAATAATCATTGATAAATTAACAATAAATTAGCTTAGTCAGGAGAGAACCAAATAACACACACGCACGACGGGCTGGTCTGGATCTACTGGGATTTTCACACACAACCATCTCTAGGGTTTACAAAGAATGGTCTGAAAAAGAGAAAATATCCAGTGAGCTGCAGATTTGTGGGCGCAAATGCCTTGTGGATGCCAGAGGTCAAAGGAGAATGGCCAGACTGGTTCGAGCTGATAGTAAAGCAACATTAACACAAATTAACACTCGTTACATTCAAGGTATGCAGAAGAGCATCTCTGAACGCATAACATGTCCAACCTTGAAGCAGATGGGCCAGAAGACCACACTGGGTGTCACTCCTGTCAGCTAAGAACAGAAAACAGGCTACAATTCGCACAGGCTCACCAAAATTAGACAATAGAAGATTGGAAAAACGTTGCCTGGTCTGCTGAGTCTTGATTTCTGCTGCGACATTCGGATGGTTGGGGGCAGAATTTGGCATCAACAACATGAAAGCATGGATCCATCCTGCCTTGTATCAGCAGGTCAGGCTGGTGGTGGTGGTGTAATGGTGTGGTGGATATTTTCTTGGCACACTTTGGGCCCATTAGTACTAATTGAGCATTGTGTCAATGCCACAGCCTACCTGAGTATTGTTGCTGACCATGTCCATCCCTTTATGACCACTGTGTACTCATCTTTTGATGGCTACTTCCAGCAGGATAGCGCACCATGTCATAAAGCGCAAATCATCTCAGACTGGTTTCTTGAACATGACAATGAGTTCACTGTACTCAAATGGCCTCTACGGTCACCAGAACTCAATCCAACAGAGCACCTTTGGGATGTGGTTGAATGGGAGATTCGCATCAATCTGCAGCAACTGCATGCTGCTATCATGTCAATCTGGACCAAAATCTCTGAGGAATATTTACAGTACCTTGTTGAATCTCTGCCACAAAAGATTAAGGCAGTTCTGAAGGCAAAAGGGGGTCCAACCCAGTACTAGTAAGGTGTAACTAATAAAATGGCTGGTGAGTGTATAAATAAACCCATCCATGCATATACACATAATTTTATATACATTCATATATAAACATATACATACATGCATAAAAATGTATAAAATAAAAATAAATAAACAGTAAATCACAGTGGTCAAATTCCAGAGAAACATTTACACTGACAGCTTAATTGTAAGTAAGACAGGAGAGCTGACTTGAAAGAATAAAAAGAGCAAATAGATCTAAAAGTTCTTGAGACTTCTCGTTTTAACATCCGTAGTAGCCACATCGCAGGATCTTCAATGCCCACATTTTGGAATGCATCTTATTTGTAGATAATTTGCAAAGTTTAACTATTGTACAAGGTGACGCAGTGGGTAGCACGTTCGCCTCACAGCAAGAAGGTCGCTGGTTCGAGCCGGCATTTCTGTGTGGAGTTTGCTTGTTCTCTCCGTGTTGGCGTGGGTTTCCTCCGGGTGCTCCAGTTTCCCCCACAAGTCCAAAGACATGTGGTACAGGTGAATTGGGTAAGCTAAATTGGCCATAGTGTATGTGTGTGAATGAGAGTGTATGGATGTTTCCCAGTGATGGGTTGCGGCTGGAAGGGCATCCGCCCTCAATTATATTTCTCAATTATATTTTTTGTTTCAAATCTAGTTTATACAGTTGCAATCAGAATTATTGAACCCCCTTTGAATTTTTTTTCTTTTTTAAATATTTCCCAAATGATGTTTAACAGAACAAGGAAATTTTCACAGTATGTCTGATAATATTTTTTCTTCTGGAGAAAGTCTTATTTGTTTTATTTTGGCTAGAAAAAAAGCAGTTTTTAATTTTTTAAAACCCATTTTAAGGTCAAAATTGTTAGCCCCTTTAAGCTATATTTTTTTTCGATAGTCTACAGAACAAACCATCATTATACAATAACTTGCCTAATTACCCTAACCTGCCTAGTTAACATAATTAACCTAGTTAAGCCTATAAATGTCACTTTAGGCTGTATAGAAGTGTCTTGAAAAATATCTAGTCAAATATTATTTACTGTCATCATGGCAAAGATAGAATAAATCAGTTATTAGAGATGAGTTATTAAAACTATTATGTTTAGAAATGTGTTGAAAAAAAATTCTCTCCGTTAAACAGAAATTAGGGAAAAAAATAAACGGGGGCTAATAATTCAGGGGGTTGAATAATTCTGATTGCAGCTGTATATTTGATTATAGATTTGATTATTTTTTTACATTTAGCTAGTTAATAATAAGTTATGCAGATGCACTCCCCTACAAAATCACCCTACCAATTCTGGAATAATGAATTCTTCACAAATTTAGTCAATCAATCTGGTGAAATATATTTCATATTGGAATATATATCACAGAAAACTATACAGAACATAAATATACAGAAAAATATACAGAAAATTGCCATGATTTCAATGGTAAAACAAAAACTGCAAAAATGCTACAATAAAAATCTGCAACCTGGTTAACAAGTTTCCTTAATACAGTGATTCCCAAAGTGGGGGTCAGGGGACAATGAGGGGAGGTCTCTTGGTGATTTCCAAAAATCGAATTCATTTTATTAAACTAGTACATTAAAAAAAAAAAACATGCAAACAAAAAACCATCAGCCTTTCGATTATTTTGTGACCCCTGGGGTGATTACGTTATATTAAAGACACAGCACTTTGATTTTATGGCACTAGGTTAAACGTTTCAGACACCTTTACAGCACTCACATACATCAAAAACAAAAACCGGCCACAACTGAACATGAAGGATGGTCTCTGAGTGGCATTCTTCAAAATTAAATGATAAATAGACTTGGGCCTATTGGTATGTGTATCACCTATTGGCATTAGTGAGTCACTGGCATTGTTATTTTGGGGGTCGCGGGTTGAAAAGTTTGGGAACCCCTGCCTTAATATATAATGTATGGTGAATAATCATAGATTGATTTTCCCAGAATTCCCTGTGTGACATTTTATGCTTTTTTGTTGACATTGTTTACATTGCATCTACATGCCAATGCCAACTAATTCCCATTAGATTATAAGTAGACTTTAAGGCAGGGGTTAGGGTTAGTGTGAGTTGACATGTACTTGCTAAGTTTCTTATAGTCAGTTAAATGTCTGTTGAAGAAGCAGTATCAACAGATATTTAGCAGATGGTCTACTAATACTCAAATGGACCATCAAAAGGAAGTATTACGTACATTACTATAGTTCTTTTTAGGTTTTTTTCCCATCAGTTATGTACATTAGAGTTTTATGTTATATCTAATGTTGATAAATAATGTTTATTTCATTACTTTAATTTTAAGTCTTTAACCACAATGGTGTTTTATAGCTGTGTGACTGACATTGAGCGTCTTTTATATATTTGTATGCTTCTCTGCTTGTATAGGAAAAGTTGTTTGATATGTTTTTATGGGTTACCAACCACAACTGCCAATTTTTTTACTGTAAATTTAACAGCTTTTTTTCCAAAATCCTAATGGATTTTAATGGTTCATTGATGCCAATGAAGAATGTATTTGACTTCATTCAATTCAGTTCATCTTTATTTCCATTTACCATGTAGATTGCGTCAAAGCAGCTTAACATAGAAAAAGAATAGAGAATAAAAACCCATAACAATTTTTCAACTTAAAAAGCAACATATTGGATAATTTGAGTCATAATGATTCATCCTCTATATAATTAGGTCAAAAGGACAAACTCCCTAGGGAGAGAGTGATTATACACTCTCTCTAAATCTCTCTCTCTCTCTCTCTCTCTCTTTTTGTATGTGCATTTGAAAGTGTGTCAAAGAAAAAAAACTATACTTGCATTTAAAAAAATTATTGTTTAGGGTCAAAGATTAATGATGAATTTATATGTCAGTGTGCTTGTCTTTTGTGTGCGGGTAGTTTTGAAATGATTTGCATCAGCATACACATCAGCTCTTGTGTCCAATGTTCTTGTGTTTGTTTAAAGTGCTGGTTTAGCTTCAGGACACAGATCTATAATGGGCATAAAGTGGTGACTCAACACAGTCAGAATTGTTTATTGTATAAAAATCAAATATGTAATATAATATGATGAAAATATAGGGTGTTTTTCCATATATTCATGCTTTCAAGTTGTTTTATAATCTTTTTCGGACCAATTTTTGACAGTGGAACGTTGATGTTTGCATTTTCTGGATTAGTCATATAAATTACAATTTAAAAGAAAGAAAAATGAATGAGCTGATGGATTTATTTCTTAGTGGTGAAGTATTCACATAAATGTTCTTGTGGATATTCATTAACTTGACAGTAATTAACTGACTAATTGCAAACACCAAACTTAGTCAGTTTAAGTAATTAAACTTTTCTGCAGCACTTCTTACATGGGTTTGAGGATGCAAGAAAAGCCTGTAAGCAACATACTGACTGCTGCTTTAAAGAGTGACTAAAACCATAAACATGCTGAATAACAAGAATTTCACCTGCTTTTAAGATTGCTTTCAGGAATAAAGTGGAATATATAACATATTCTTATTCAAAAAGTTACAAGTGACTGTTTTTGTGAAAGGATCCTTTGTTCTAATTTATTCAGAAACAACATTTTTGGTTTACACTACCTGACAAAAGTCTTTTAGGAACAAAAAATAATAGTTTAGTCTAGTTGATCATTTGGTATCAGAAGTGTCCTATATGAAAGGCAAATGCCTCTAGATTAAGCTTATTTTACCAAAATAAAATATGATCATGCCTTGATTTAGATTTTTCAAATTAGGAAAGTAAGGTCTGACTTTGCTTAGACAAAAGTCTTGTCACTTAACAGAAATAATGTACAGTCTAGAATATAAAGTCATGGTAGAAAAATAATTAATATTGTGTATTTCTCCAATGAGCTTGGACAACTGCATCCATACATCTCTGACTCAAATAACTTATTAATAAAGTCATCTGGAATGGCAAAGAAAGCGTTCTTGCAGGACTTCCAGAGTTCATCAAGATTCTTTGGATTCATCTTCAATGCCTCCTCCTTCATCTTACCCCAGACATGCTCAATAACGTTCATATCTCGTGACTGGGCTGGCCAATCCTGGAGCATTTTGACCTTCTTTGCTTTCAGGAACTTTGATTTGGAGGGTGAAGTATGAGAAGCAGCGCTATCCTGCTGAAGAATTTACCCTCTCCTGTGGTTTGTAATGTAATGGGCAGCACAAATGTCTTGATACCTCAGGCTGTTGATGTTGCCATGCACTTTGCAGATCTCTCATACACCCCCATACTGAATGCAACCCCAGACCTTGGTTTTTCCTTCACCAAACTTGACTGATTTCTGTAAGAATCTTGGGTCTATTCGAGTTCCAATAGGTCTTCTGGAGTATTTGTGAATTTTAGCGATGCAGTTCAACAGATAATTAATTGGAGAAATCTACCTTCTGCCACTTTTCCAAATGATCAACTAGATGTCAAGTTATTTTTTGTTGCTCTTACAACTGGGATCGATGACAAGACTTTTGTCAGTTAGTGTCTATTGTACATAGTACAAATTACTGAACAGTTATTAGGTAATCACTCAATCAGTGTTTCAACCAGATAATTTATCTTAATATATCCATTATATTATTTATTCATTATTTTTTAACAAAACTTTTAGTAGTGCCTTATAGAGCCAGAGTGCAACGCATCATAATCTAAAGGCAACGCCCACTGAGATTAACTCACTTTAACATTCATTGCTAAACTTTTTTTTTTACTAAAATAATGATGGAACAAACTGTCAAAAAAAAAAAAACACTTGCAAATGACTGTTGAATAAGACTGAATAACTTAAGTCTGTGAAAACAACCGACTGGATATACTTTATTCCATTTATTACACAGCTACTTGCCACAAAACATTACTCTGAGCCATAATCATTCACTAAATCTTTAATTAAATGCAAAGCTGACAGAGACGAAAACGGCTGAATAGAGCATACACTAACCTACATATCGAAGATAAGCATATATATGGATGTAAACATACTGTATTTAGTGACAGTCGAGATGATTCGAAGTACCTGAATGAACCTGCGTTGTTAGTTTCAGCAGTTGTTATCTGTGAATGTCACGACTGACCAATCAAAATCAGGTATTCCTGACAGCCGTGTAATAAAGTAATAAAATATTCATTCATTCATTTTCCTTCAGCTTTGTCCCTTTATTCATCAGAGGTCGCCACAGTGCAATGACCCGCCAACTTATCCAGCACGTTTTACACAGCGGATGCCCTTCCAGCTGCAACCCAGTATGGGGAAACAACACATTCACACACATACACTATGGCAAATTTAATTTATTCAATTCACCTGTATCGCATGTCTTTGGTCTGTGGAGGAAACCCACGCAAACATAGGGAGAACATGCAAACTCCACACACTCCGAGACTTGACCCAGCGACCTTCTTGCTGTGAGAAGACTGTACTAACCACCGTATCGCCTTGTAATATAAAATAAAAAACTGAAATTTTGACTTTCCAGTGAAAAAATATTTACTGCACATGTAGTTGTACTGAGTGTCAGTAAAACCATGATTCACCCATTCTTCCTGCTGATGCTTGTCTATTGCCTATATCCACATTTGTCACCTTAAAGGGTGGATTTTACGGTTCGGTTTATAAAAGCATAGTTCTGGGATTTTTAGCTTGTTTGCTGTGCACCATGTCACACAGCAGCTTTTGGGCATCGTCCTGTTTTTGTGTTACAAGTTAGAAATGACAGGGACTCAGCCTCCCGCAATAGAAAGTCAATGGAGCAGGCTGGATTGTTTTCTCCTCAGTGTGGACGTGGCCTAAATGCACTCTGTCTCTATTTATTGTACAGTCTGTTTAAAAAATACATTTTAAAAACAATGTTTTATGTCAAACTACATCCATATTTAACATTATTATATTTGTATGTTCTTTAATTGATTAATTTGTTCATTTATATATTATATTTATCCCCTTTTATTTATCATTACAAACATATAGTCCGTTATCACGAAACCATTTCTGATGACTGTGTTTAATACTAAACATACGCTCTGCCTTTTAGCCACACTGTTCCAGTACTTATGTTTAGTATTAAGAAACGCATAATCATTTAAAAGCACGACGTTGCCAAACACGCAGTTATAAAAGTGCCCTCGTTTCACGTTCACTATCTACTAAAAGCACAGAAAAAACAAAAAAACTAAAGCTCTCCCAAATCCCAGTCCAACATGCCGAAGGCAACGCTGTCTTCAGGAGGAGCAGAAGCGATGGATAAGAACCAAACACAGAGAGACAGACAGGACGGGAATGATAGATTGGCGGACAGATTTGCGGGGTCCCCATCTGTGAACATAATCTAAAAAAATCTGTTTACGCACAAGCGCAATAGAGATGGAGGCCTGGATTTAGTGTAAGCCACAGAATAATATCAGTTTCGTGGTTTTAAGGGCAAATAGCGGAAGGAGGGGGGAGGCTGAATTAAAAACACTCTTATCCTTAGTATTTGTGCCAGCTGTGTGTGTTTGTGTGAGCCTTCTGTGGCAGTGTTTTATATGACTGTGCTTGTTTGGTCTTTGCTCAGTTTGGTTTGTTGGGTTTAAGAGACTTTAGGTTCTTTACGTGAGGGTTTGGCCCATTTCACGCTGCCCCAGAGGAGTCTGAGCTCCGCTGTTCCTCATCTGGAAAAATAGGTGCTATTAAATAAACATGAAGGAGAAATAATTCATTTGTAAACAGTGTGATGGATTTCCTCCTTTCTTTTATTTATTGTTTTAGTCTGTCTCTGTTGGTGACGAACAGTTCATTAGATGAATGTCAGGGCAAGCCATGATATGATGGGAAAGGACAGCTTAGCGGCCCATTCTGGTCATATCAGCCTTTATTGTTTTGTGGATTTTGACGTAAGTTATGCCCGTGGCGCATTTTTCATGTTGGATGTTGACAGATGCTTTCCAGTGTCGTGCTCATTTTAGCAATGCGTTCCCGATGACAGTCTTGTATTTTCTTGTTGATGCACAGTGGAGTGCTGAAATGTTTCTTAATATTTATATACTCTATACTCTTGCAAAAAAAAAAAACAATGATGATCATATGTTGTGTAGCTTGAGCTAAAGAGATCTTGTGCTTCAATAAGGATTTTTTAGCACAATCTCAAAACAATTAGTGACTTTTCATTTACTGGCTAATTTGTATGTATCTAACTCTCATTTGTTTTAGTTTTTTTAGTACTGTACATTTGCTAATCCCCAGTGGGGTAGGGTTTGGGGCACACCTCATTTTCATATGTATACAATCACATGAATTTGTACCACTTTTCTGCCATTTCTTTTTGGGATTGGGCTGGGGTTTTTACACTTTAGCAAAGTTAGTTAGTTAAACCCAAAATGAAAGTACTCATATTTTACTGTAAAAAATGATTTTGTATTTTAGTTTTTTCAACATGATTTTGTAAATTGAAACAGCAAAGTTGTTCATTCAACTTAACCTGGTAAGTTTTTGCTGTCTCAACTAGTCTGTAATAGTGTTTGTCAACTCAACTTAAAAACATATGCTGAACCAACGTCCTTTAAGTTCCAAGGTGACAGAATATTCACCATTAAGTCAGTTTGCCAACTGCCAGTTAAACACCAGAAGAAGCCAGACAGATGGGTTTGAGTTTGGCCACATTTATAAAGCTTAGTGAAGTTTGTTTTAGGTTTGAATTTACAATATCTCAATATGTGTATAAAAATAGTACTTTTCTAGTTCAGGTATTATATATATATATATATATATATATATATATATATATATATATATATATATATATATATATATATATATATATATATATATATATATATATATATATAATTTATTTTTATTTCTTTTTTATTAATTAATTAATTTATTTTTTAAGGGATCTGCCATGTGTATACAGTAGAATGTATTTTGGAAAAATATTAACAGTAAGTCACTAAATGTACTTTTCTCATTCAAAAAATTGGTCCCAGAGAGCAGATTGCTAAATTGGGAGTAAAGACATTTAATAAAACATGTAATGTATTTCGTTGCCTGTTCTGTTACTAATTGAGAAAATCTGCTACATTAAGTTCAGTGAACTTGAAAATGTAAGTTAATGTATTTAAACTAAACTTGGCAAGTTCTGCTAACTTGATAATGTAAGTTTACCTATTAAAACTAAACTTTGCAAGTCCAGTTAACTTGAAATTAGTTGTTGGGTCAATTATTTTACTCTGTCAACTAAACATTTTAAGTTGAGAAAACTTAGAGAATTTAGTCAATACAACTGAACTGAGTCAATGCAACAAGATGACTTAACTAAGTTGAGTGAACAAATCATTTTTTACAGTTGGGGTGTAAACAAAACAAAATCCAAAACAACAAAAAAGGTTTATTTTGTACTTAAATATTAAATTAAACAATGACATGGGAGATTGTTGTTTCATATTGAAACATTTTTGACTGATGAGCCTAAATTAAATCTGTTCATCTTATGAAGTGATTGTGTCTTCCCAGAAGGACTTAGGTTATATCATATAGATTTATTTATTTTTAAGGCCCAATCCCAATTCTACCCCTTAGCCCTTCCCCTTGCCCCTACCCCTCGTTTTGCTCGTTCACGTAAAGGGTCGTGGTGTCCCAATTCTCTTTAGCTTGAAGGCGTAGAGCTATAAGGGGAAGGGCTAGATACCCCTTCAAACAGAGATTTTTCAGAACCACATTTGAAACCAAGGGGTCTGAAAATTTTCCAGAATACACCATCTACAACGGCAGCATGGCTGCACGCAGAAATCAGGAGATGCACAAATTTGTATTTTTTGTCATTATTACGAATTTTTACAACAAACACGCACATGTTTTAATATATCATAACCGTGTTCGTGTTTTACCGTCATGTTTTAAAAAAAGTAAAAGTAAAAATTGCTAAATTTCGCAATCTATAATCCATAATAATAACTCTTGTATAGCAGTCCCACAACATTCTGACACTTGATGACACTGGAATACCCTGTCAGAACAGTCTAGTGGCTGGAAATGACCTTTTTACAGTGTCTGCTATAATGTTAATGTTGTTTTTGTGTGTTTACGTAGATGAATATGGCCATGGTGTAAATGCACAGTATAGTTATGATCTTATTGCCACATTATATTGTTATGATAACATGATATTGTTGCCTTCAGTGATTCCTGAAGATAAATACCAACAAAAAAAACACCACTAGAATAACTACAACAGTCGCGATCGTCAATCTCATGTGAAGTAAGAGATCGTGATGACATATGATGACGTGTGCAGGTGTTGTAGTGCTGTCCCATTTTTTATGAGTACATTTTGAAGGGGTAGGGGTACAAAAATAGAATTGGAATTGGGCTTTAGTCTTTTATATAGGTGCCATAGAATGAAAATCTGGATATGCACAGCTGAATAATGAGAGTTCAATATGAAATTGGCAAACCTAGAGCATCAAACAACTGTTTCCTCATTCTCATGTAAATCCTGTGAGTGTAAATTCCCAATGAAAAACTGGCCAATCAGAACAGAACACAGACTGTTACATTATGCTTGTACTGTTATTATAAGGTTTTATTAATATGGCTACTGTGTTTCCCACTGAGATTGAAACGATAATATTTCCTTTATTTTGATGTGTTTTAAGCATACTATGTACTATATGTGGGACTGTTATTTTGAAAATGAAAAAAGCTTTGAGGAAGTGTGAAAGCTGATGGTTGGCCATTGGGCTTTGTTGGTCAGCGTTGCTCCAGCTTGTTGGTTTGGTGTATCCCAGCCTTCACACTTCCTCAAAGCTTTTCCCATTTTCAAAATAACAGTCCCACATACAGTACATAGTATGTTAAAAACAAAAAAGGGAAATATTATCGTTTCAATCTCACTAGGTAACCCAGTAGCCGTATTAATAGTTAATTAGAATAATTATAATTATTCGCCTCTCGTCAGGTTAACTTTGGAGCTCGTTGACCCAATTCAGTTTGTAGATTCAGTATTGGGATGCCGGTTAAAGAAAGCGCTCTAAATGTACATCAAATGTGATGTAGTGAAGTGACATAGCAAGTAACGTTTGTTTAAACGTTGCACGCACAATTCAGAAATTTCAGTTTCCTATTGTGAACGAGAAAATAGATACTGCCATCTACGGGTGCGGAAAGACACACACTCCCATGCAGGCACAGAACACACACTCTCGTTTCAGTCAGCTGCCGTCCACTTGGTGTATTCACAGGCAGCTTTTTGGTCCAGACAAGACCATTTTTGTCGAGTAGAATTATAATTTAGCCTACTGTATATTTCACCCTCAACACAGGCACTGACATGAGCTGTTTGAGCGTCAGAATAGAGCTCATTAATATTCACAACCCTTCCAAATATGGTCAAAACAAAACCTTATCATTCATTTTGCTTTGGCTTAGTTCCTGATTTATAAAGGGTCATACAGTTTCTCATTCACACTCTCTCTCACACACACACATTTATACACCAATTTAGTTAGCCTGTGTCGCCCCAACCATATCATATTAGGGCCAATTCCTAGTATTGGAAATGGACCTGTAAAACTGTTCTGAAGAATAATTCACTTACCCAATCCACATACCTTCAACATCGAAGCATCAGAGTTTAGTTTGAAAAGATTCATCCTCCGAATACAAACTTAGGGAAGCCTTATGAGTTTGGTTGAAAATAACATGAGGATGAGTTAGTAATTACAGACTTTTCTTTTTAGAGTGAACTAACCCTTTAACCATGAATTATTCATATGTCAATCAATGTTTAACATCTTTATTTTGAAGTGGCGATAACATACACAAGCAGCAGTAAGCAAAACAATAGTACAGACATCAGCCGCAAAAGCCAGTTTTAGAAATAAGGGCATTATTACCAATTTTTAATGCCTAGTTACTTTTCGCCTACCCTGTATATTTGCTTACTACACAGTGTGTAATAAACCAAAAATGCCAGGCATGTTTTGCCTTGTTTGAGTGTATTTATTTGCTGTTATGGTTTCAAAGTATGATGTCATTTTTTCACATGTTGACTCATAGTTGGATTTTCTCACATCTGGTATATATATATATATATATATATAATCAGTGCTTCCCACACATAGTCTACTTGGGCGGGCCGCCCAGGTATTTTAACAGCCGCCCAAGTATATTTGGTGACACTTTTTTTTTACTAATATTATCACCTTTTAAACTTTATTTGTCTCTGAACAAGATCCGCAATTGATTAACCATGCAGTTGAAAATCTTCTCTCACATTTCATACCACTTTTTCTGTGTGCACAAGAACTGTCAACACTTCCACGTGCTCTACATTGATCCACAGAGACGCGCCTTTTTTAGGACTTAACCATGCGTCTGGCTGGGGTTTGTAAATCTCATAAAATGTCCAGGATTCATCTTTTGCTTTCGCTTTCTCAAGCTGTCGTTAATTTTACATTTTTGCATTAGATTTTTATTTAAGCCTAGTTTTTTTTTTCTTGGCTTCGCAGCTGAAAGCATGTGCACAGCCACAAGAGCAAGAAAGAGAAACATTAAATAATACATTCTTTAATCTAAAGGAGAAAAACTGTATAATATACTCGCAAAGGACGAAATGACATCTAAACTGACTGCAAAATATATGCATAGATGGTGTATTTAGAAATATGTGTAGACAGAGATATTGTCTGTTTTTGTTTGACTTTTTCTGTCATTTATTTCTCATTTGCTGTATATTTTATTAATTTGATGACGTTAATACAGTTGAAGTCAGAATTATAATTTTCCCCAATTTCTGTTTAACTGAGAGAAGATTTTTTCAACACATTTCTAAACATAATAGTTTTAACAACTCATTTCTAATAACTGATTTATTTTATCTTTGTCATGATGACAGAACATAATATTTATCTAGATATTATTCAAGACCCTTCTATACAGCTTAAAGTGATATTTAAAGGCTTAACTAGGTTAATTAGGTTAACTAGGCAGGCAAGGGTAATTAGACAAGTTATTGTTTAATGATGGTTTGTTCTGTAGACTATCGAAAAAATATAGCTTAAAGGGGCTAATAATATCGAGCTTAAAATGTTTTTTAAAAAATAAAAACTCCTTTTATTCTAGCCGAAACAATACAAATAAGACTTTCTCCAGAAGAAAAAATATTGTCAGACATACTGTGAAAATATCCTTGCTCTGTTATACATAATTTGGGAAATATTTAAAAAAGAGAAAAAAATCAAAGGGGGGGCTAATAATTCTGACTTCAACTGTATATTATACATTTTACATTGTACTAAAATGCTTTGGCAATACTGTACGAAAAATCATGTCAATAAAGTAACCTGAACTTAAACTTAGAGAGCAGCTTTTACCAGTGGGTTCACATGGCTCCAGAATAGCATACAAGTAAGAGAAACTGCTTCAACAACCTTTAAAAATAAAAAGAAAACTTTAACCCATTGAACAGAACAAGTGTAAAACAGTGTCATAATAAATGAAAATATTGTTAAAAATCACATTGTTTTTTGTTTGTCACATGTAGTTAACCATTTATGTGCCATGGGTAAAAGGTGTGTTTCAATTCGGCTACCACTGCAAACAAATTTCAAACCTGTGGGAAGCACTGATATTTATATCTACAGTTGAAGTCAGAACTATATATTTTTTTTCTTTTTTAAATATTTCCTAAATGATGTTTAACAGAGCAAGGACATTTTCACAGTATGTCTGATAATATTTTTTTCTTCTGGAGAAAGTCTTATTTGTTTTATTTTGGCTAGAATAAAAGCAGTTTTTAATTTTTTAAAAGCCATTTTAAGGTCATAATTATTAGTCCCTTTAAGCTATATATTTTTTTCCATAGTCTACAGAACAAACCATCATTATACAATAACTTGCCTAATTACCCTAACCTGCCTAGTTAACCTAATTAACCTAGTTAAGCCTTTAAATGTCACTTTAAGCTGTATAGAAGTGTCTTGAAAAATATCTACTCAAATATTATTTACTGTCATCATGGTAAAGATAAAATAAATCAGTTATTAGAAATGAGTTATTAAAACTATTTTGTTTAGAAATGTGTTGAACAAAATCTTCTCTCCATTAAACAGAAATTGGGGAATAAAATAAACAGGGGGGCTAATAATTCTGACTTCAACTGTATATAAAAGATTACTCTCTTTTGGTTTAGTTTATTTTTATTTATTATATAAATTTCTCTCAACTCTTCTTTATCTATTCTACTCTAACAATATTGTTCATATTATTTACACTTGATAATTTGGTAATTACCAATAGTAATAACACACAAGGAAACAGTCATCTTAGGTATTGTTGAAATATGCAAATAAGAGTGAACAGTTTGTAAACATGCACAATGTGAAAGTTTGAAACCTGTAGCGAGTTGCATAATCTGCTAAGACTAGTCTTACAAGTTAGTCGAGATTTTTCTTTTCATTTAAGACTGTAAGTTGGTCATAGTTCTTAGCGTACAGATGTTTAAAGTCACCAAGTCTATTCTGACTTTTAATGTAGCCTCGCAGTGTTTGTAATAAATGATTCATGTGTGCACGAGACATTGACTCCCTCTTTTCTGGTGATGTGTTTCTTCCCTCCAGCAGGCTGTCGCTCACATGAGATCACAGCAATTAGCAAGGCAGAATGATTCAATGATTCAATCAGGACCTGATTAATAATTTAAAGCTATTTCACCCGGAGAGGATTTAACAATCACAATTTTGAGTGTATGTTGACTTAGTCTAAATTAAGATAATGATGGAAGTAATTATTACTTTAAACGACTAATAAACTGGGTCTTTCTGCTTCTCTGTCTCACAGTTATGCTGCTGGACACTACAGAGTCCACCGCTGAGCTAGGTTGGACAACATATCCTGACACAGGGGTAAGATTCACAGAGTAGATCAGAAATGTAATGTGATTTAATGCTGATTTAAATGTTTGAAGATGTTTTAGTGTTTTAGTTATTTGAACATCTTGAAACATTTACTTCAATTCTGTTAACGTTATGGGAGTATGAAAGCCCGTTCCCGCCATGAAAATAATAATAATTTGCAAGTCATATAAATGACTTACTTTCTCGTAATAATGACTTACTTTCCCATTATAATGAAAGTAAGTCATTATTATAAGAAACTTTGTTATTATTATGAGATGTTAAGTCATTATTATGAGAAAGTCATAATAATGAGAAAGTAAGTCATTATTATGAGAAAGTAAGTCATAATAATGAGAAAGTAAGTCATTATAATGAGAAAGTAAGTAATTATTATGAGAAAGTCATAATAATGAGAAAATAAGTCACTATTATAAGAAACTTTGGCATTATTAGGAGATGTTAAGTCATTATTATGAGAAAATAAATCATTAATATGAGAAAATAGGTCATTATTATAAGAAACTTTGTCATTATTACGAGATGTTAAGTCGGTATTACGAGAAAGTATCTCATAATAATGAGAAAGTAAGTCATTATTATGAGAAAGTGATAATAATGAGAGAATAAGTCATAATAATGAGAAAGTAAGTCATTATTATGAGAAAGTCAGTGATAATAATGAGAGAATAAGTCATAATAATGAGAAAGTAAGTCATTATTATGAGAAAGTAAGTGATAATAATGAGAGAATAAGTCATAATAATGAGAAAGTAAGTAATTATTATAAGAAACTTTGTCATTATTACGAGATGTTAAAGGGCTACGAAACCTCCTTGTCTCAGCAGGGTGTTTTCACACCTCTAGTTTGAAAAAAGTCAGGAAAGTGGGCGTGTCCAGCTCTGGGAGTGTGGGAGTGTCTGGGGAGGGAAAGAGGGAAGGACTTGCAAAGAAGGGCGTTTCCATGTGGGCACACACTGATTTCACAGGCAAAACAAACACACAGATGCAGTATGTTTGATACCGCACGGCGAATGGGAGAAAAAAATCCTCTGCATTTCTCTGTAACTTATGTACTCGGTAGGTAGCGTCAGAAAGCCGTGTGTGTATAGACTATCCTGTCACAAAATGCGGCGAAAATCCTGCACGATGGGAATAGTTTGTGTTAACATGTTTACATTTGGAGAGCAGCATTTACAGCGGATCTTTCAGTCTATAATATTGTACTGTAATATCGCAGTGATATTAACATACTGTAAACTGAGTAACTAAATCATTTTGACTATGACATGTCTTTAAAAACTGAAAGAGCACTGCTGACGATACAAACTAACTTTGCAATCTGGGTTAAACAAAGGGCATTGCTCACACACACTTACCAAATCTGTAGACAGACAATCAAACTGGAGCTGTGTCTTTTTATTAAAAGGAGACGAGCGACAAATCCGGATTTCATCATTTCCAGATGCGAAAAGCTCTCTGGTAAAAAATGTTCCTTACAAACGCATTTCTGTCGCGTGCACTGTAATCCACACGTGATTCCAGCAGCTCTCTCATAGAGGGAAAATGAAAACAAAACCTTCGTTGCAACACTGACGACCCGTGTCTCCAAATTCTAGTTCTTTCACTTAATTTGGCAACACAACGTGGCGTCAAACAGGCCTCCAGAGCTATCATGCATATTAATGAAGTTTCGCGTCATACACAATAGAGCGCGCTAATTGGTTTGAAGCACGTCTTTGTCATGAATTAATGCCGCACACTCAGATACAAAACAATGTTTTTGAAAGGACAGACAGCCACTCTCCAGGCTGGATTTACACCTAAGTATCTCATGGCCGTGACGCAGCTTCAAAAATTTGTTTCAAACCGGAAGAACGAATTTGCTCAAAATAACGCAAAAACAACCAATTTTCACTTTTTAGTGCAATATATGTGTCCTAATAGTGGTTATAGCAGCGTGGGACACATATATGACTGTCAACAGCTCAAAAAATGTGTTTTGGTGTTTCGTGACCCTTTAAGTCATTATTACGAGACGTTAAGTCATTATTACGAGAAAGTAAGTCATTATTATGACTTGCAAATTATATATTTTTTCATGGCGGGAACGGGCTTCCATATGGGAGTGTAACTTTTGTTACGGGGTTTTTTTTTTTAAATCACATTAAATGAACATTGTAAGATTGTTTCTCAAAATGTTCAGAACATCATAAAAGATAATGATATTTGCTCATACCTTGCCAGAATGCTAGCTAATATTCTGTGTTAATTTGTGAAACTTCACATATTTACTGCAAATTCAAACATGCTGTAAAATATGCTCGGTTCCACACAATTCATTCTTGTTGTTCAGACATTCATTTATTCATTTATTCCAGTGAAATGAACCACCAACTATTTCAGCATATGTTTAACGCAGCGGTTGCCCTTCCAGCCGCAACCCAGTATTGGGAAACACCCATAAACTCTCACCTTGTCACACACACTCATACACTACGGACAATTTAGTTTATTCAATTCACCTATAGGACATGTGTTTGGACTTTGGAGGAAACCCTGCAACATGGGGAGAACATGCGAACTCCACACAGAAATGCCAACTAGTCCAGCCGGGACTCGAACCAGCGACCTTCTTGCTGTTAGTCGACAGTGCTAACCACTGAGCCACCGTGCCCCAGGATGTCCAAATCAATTAAGTTAATTTAACAAATGTAAGTGGATTGAACATAAAACAAATAAGTTGTCCTAGTTATGGTGGCTTGAGAAAGCCAGCATTCTGTTATCTCACTGAAAATTCCCAAAAGTCCCATTGACTTAACATTGAGTCAACCTTTGTGAGCTCATAACTGCATCAGACTGTCCTACAGACAAGAGTCTGGCCACATTTAACTCCGTCTAACCAGCAGCCAATCACTGATGACCTTTAAACTTACTGGCCACTCCCTAGCAACCAATTTTAGCACCCTAGCAACTGTCCCATAGACTGTGAGTAGCTGTTCTAACCAGAGGTGGGAGTAAGTCACACGTGCAAGTCACAAAAACTGGAATATAGCATTTAACAGATTGTTTTAATGCAATCTTTTTTTGATTAAACTTAAGCCCTAACATGGCAAAAACTTAAACATTAGCATATGAATACAATGCTATCAGTGCTTCTCATAGGTTTGAAATATACTTGCGGTGGTAGCCGGATTGAAAAACACTATTTACCCACATCTCATATTAACTATATGCGGCAAACAAAACATAATTCTATTTTTTACAATAATTTCATTTATTACGACACTGTTATACACTGTTTATTTTCAATGGGTTAAAATAAAAAATAAAAAAAACTGTTAAAAAGACATCCACTTTCTCTTACCTTTATGCTAATCAAGAGCCATGTGCACCGCTGACAGATCAAATCTGCTTCTCTCTTTCAAGTTCAAAGCAAACTTGAATGCAAAAGCATTAGATATGTATATACAATAGCCTATGCTGTATTATAGCCTAATGACATCATCAAATTAATAAAATATACAGCAAATAGGAAATAAAGTCGTTTAGATTCAAGAATGAATTATTGAATGTTTCTCTCGCGAGTGTGTGCGCAGTCAGCTGCAAAGTCAAGCGAAAGCAGCCTTAAATAACAAAGATAATACAAAAACCTATATGATTAACGAACGACAGCTTTAGAAAGCAAAAGCCGAATCCCGGACATTTTAGAAAATTTAGAAAGCCGGCCGGACGAAAAGGAACATGTTGGTGACATCATGCTAGCACATGCTAATTCATGCTAACAACATGCTAATTCATCATAGAAACAAGCTCATTCATACTAGAATCATGCTAACAACATGCTAATTCATCCTAGAAACAAGCTCATTCATACTAGAATCATGTTAACGGCATGCTAATTCATGCTAGAATCATGCTGGTTATATGCTAATTTATGCTAGAATCATGCTAACAACCATGCTAATTCATGATAGAATCATGCTAACAACATGCTAATTCATGCTGGAATCATGCTAATATCA
>LR812534.1:28057877-28257707 GCA_903798195.1 Danio kyathit
AGATACATTTCCACTCACACAGCCCACACCCTCAATGCCATATTCACACTAGCCTTTTTAGTTTTGAGATGTTCTGAACTAACATCAAATTCAATCCCACAATCCACCTCACCATATCTATCTAACCTTGCAGGATGAAGAAACTCTTTCTTTATTAAGCAAAACAAAACAGATCAATTTCGCAAAGCACATTCTATATACGTTTTTGATATTCCCTCCCCCACACACCCATTTCAAACCCTCTTAGCATTCTTACACCACAGTAGAGCAATACCACCTAAGGGAAGCCCAGCTGATCCTCTCCAGCGGACTTCCACCCACTTGCATTTCTAGAAATTGCATCTATTGGCTCCAGAAGCAGACCCTCATCCAACACCAGTACCTCTTTATTAAAAAATGATATTGCCATTAACCACCCGTTACATAACCTCAGCCAATTTCCATATCTCCCATATCACAAGCAACAGCCCCAGAACCCTTGAATTATACCTCTTAGCATGGGAAGCCTTCAAACACTTCCATACACTGTACAAGCAATTTTCCCTGATTTTTCCTCCTCACAATCACCCATTCATATCTTACCCTCATATTCCTAGAACATCCCAGCACCATTAGAAGCTACTTAAGTGGTATCCAATTTTTCCATAAGCTAATTCATGGATCCCCTTCAGATGCCATGTCTAACCAAACCACACTACTCAACAAAGGCTTTCAGAAATCCCACCCCTACCCCCCAGATTCCATACTCCTCATCAACCCCCACCCCCCCCCCCCCCCCCCCTCTCCAGTTCTCCCCCCCCCCATCTCCAGTGAGGGGAGGAGGCAGTGATTGTCTATCTGTAGCTGTGTACGTGTGTGTGTAAAGGCTGATTTATACTTCTGCGTCAAGCGCACGCGTATGCTCCTGCGCAACCTAAGCGTGGTCATCCCTGATGCAACTAAACAGTGCAACTACGCATAGTACAAGCTCTGTGATTGGTCAGCTTGGTAGTGCTGACGAGTGTGGGTGGGACGGAGAGCCGTACAAACCCGAAGGATTGAGTGTTTACAAGTGTCGAGTCCCGTGAAGGAGCTCCAGATGAAAACTGTTGTTTTGTGTTTACCTTATGATTAAAGTTGTTGCACGTCCGCCGGTTCCTGTCTCAAAATGAACGAGTTTGAGCTACTTGTACATTAAGGTAGTGTTTAGAAAAAACAAAACACCAGCAAAGGAACTCGACACAGAGGAACATAAAAAACCTAATTGCCAGCTAGCATTTTGGAGTGTTATTGCAGAGCAACACAAACACCGTGCAGAAGTATAAATGCACAACTACACGCAAGGCATGTGCCATGGGTCACGCTGATCACTCGACGCAGAAGTATAAACTAGGTTTAAGCCTGTAGAGTCTCAACAGGTGTCCTTGGAACAGGGAGGAATAATTCAGAGTCTTGTTATCTTGTTCTCCAGGGGAAGCCAAGGTCGTCTGGCAGAAGTGTCGCAGAGAAGCCGAAAGAGATGATGATGATCTTATTTTGACTAAGCATGGCTATAAAGTAGAAAGGAGGGATAAGGAGTCAGGAAGGTAAGACTTTCTCGGCCATGAGTCGCATCAAAGACAACAGATAATTCCATTAAAAAATATGTATTTTTTTGTATTCTATAGAATTGTTATTAATATCCATGCAAAATATTTCTTAAGTGATCTTTGCAAATCACTCCAGTTGTGTTTTTCTTTACATTGTTTTTCAGTTACATTTAGGATTGTTTTCTGTTATTTATTTAGAATAGTAATTGTATATTAATAATAGTATTGAGCAATATATTGGCCAGTACTGAGTTGCGGCTGGAAGGGCAACCATATGGGGTGGTTCGCCCAGGGTGCCATTTTAACTAGAACCACCACTGATGACTGATCAATCAGTAGCCAAAATCAAATCAGTCAATGACAGAACAACTTCTGATGCAATTAATCAGTTCACCACAGAGCAGCAGTGTTTGTCTCTTTTTATGGCATTTAAGATCTGTACATCTCAAGCAAAACTGTAAGCTGATAGAAACTGGCATTACTTAGAGTAGATAAACACTTGCTCTGTAATTTCACTTGCCCATCCTAATATGTCAATATACACTGATTCAAACGGCACTCTTTTGACAAGGAGTACAAAGCCACTTTATTTCTCCAACTGATAATCCACCATACTGTAACCTTATCCAATTGTTTACTTATTTTAGCTAGTGTATAATTTCTACAGCACAGATCAAATAAAGATAACTTTTATTTTTCACATTTATACATTTTAATAGTTGTTTGTAGTCATTATCTCATCTTGTTTCGGAGATTCAAAAGGGTGAAGTTTCAAATCCGTTACTTTGTCCCTGTCTAAAGCATTTGAAACTGTGGTTTGTGATTTTGGCAGTTTGGTTGTGCAACATATAATCTTCAGACATTGGTCAATCCTGTGCACACATGTATGTGGCTATGGTGATCAGAATGAAAAAGGAAATGATTGCAGAATTGACAAAACTATCTTAAAATACACACTTTAAAATATTATATGTAAAGCAGTGCTGAGTTTATGTAATATTTCTTCTTTTTATATATATGCTTAGATGGAGTTGAAAATACAGTTGAAAGTCAAATGCAAAAGCACTGTATTCGGCAATGTTTGAGAATGGTAAAATGTGTGAAACTGGAAATTCATGTTCTCAGATGACGTGTTTTAAAGAGATCATTTACCTAAGGGGCAGGAGGCTGATTATTGTATTTATACAAGCTGACTTCACAGACGCAGATAAAAAGGCAAAGAATTAGTAAGAGCTGTGCAGTCCATTAGGAAAACCAGAGACATGCCCTAACGTGTAAACATGAGTAAACTCTACGTTCACAAAACCAAACCGTTTAGTAAAATTGCTTCTTCCTCAAGCTCTTAAAGCTCTAATCTACTAAATCTTTTTGATAGTTTGTGTTTTCATCAGACTGTATGTATCTAAACATCATCTAAAAAGACAATTTAAGAAACTGCACTTTGACCTATCCTACAATACCTATACGAACCCTGTGTTTGAAAGTACAATACTCAAATAGCTTGTGAAGTTGACTCTACAGCCTTTCTTGTCTAATTTCACGTATTGTTGCCTTAAAAAATTGTGCAAGTATACAAATGTCACATATTATATCTGAGCTTCCCTTTTCTGTTATATTCATATTCCCGTGAATATGAAACAGTGCCTTTCAAAAGAGAACTTGGTTCAAGTCTGAAGTCAGAAACAAAAAACAGATTGACATATCTACACTACCGGTCAAAGGTTTGGAGTCAGACTCAGTATGATTTTTAAATGTTTTCAATTAAGCTTCTCCTGCTCACCAAAGCTGCATTTATTTCATCAAAAATACAGAACAAATTGTAAAATTATGAAATTTTTTTGCTATAAAATAACTGTTCAAATGTAGTTTATCATTTAATTTAATTATTTATTCCAGTGATTTTAAAGATGAATTTTCAGCTTCATTACTCCAGTCCTCAGAGTCACATGAAAAATCACTCTATTATTATTATTAATTATTATTATTATTATTATTATTATTATTATTAATGGTAATAGTAATAATAGCAATAATGACTGAAGTAATAATTTTATTTAAACTACATGCAATGAGAAAGCAATTATTTAAAATTTGAACATTATTTTAATTCAATTAAATTCAATTCACCTTTATTAGCGTCACAGGAATCAGTCTCATGCTCTCCACTCCTCTATGACCACCACAGCAGCTGCTCAGGATACGGCCTGGTCCAGGGTTATGAAAACCTTGGGAATATCTCGTCGCTGGTCTTGGATCGCATCAGTGGCGCTGCATAGTCTGAAGGCCTCGGGATGAGTACCCCCAGGTGGAAATAGAGAATAAAGAGAATAATTAGCGTAGCTGCTGTTCATAGTGTATATAAAAGAGATGCAAAAAATCTGCGTGGGGCACATCATGCGTCATACCGCTAAGTGATGAACTGAGTGTATGCTTTGCTAAAAAGATAGGTTTTTAACCTAGGTTTGAACTATGAGAGTGTGTCTGAGCCTCGGACATCATCAGGAAGGCTATTCCAGAGTTTAGGGGCCATAAATGAGAAGGCTCGACCTCCTTTACTCGACTTTGCTATTCTAGGTACTACCAGAAGCCCTGAGTTTTGGGATCTTAAAGAGCGGGTTGGATTGTAGTGAGACAGGAGGTTGGTTAGATAAACAGGAGCTTGATTATTTAAAGCTTTATAGGTAAGGAGCAATATTTTATAATCAATACGAAAGTTAACAGGCAGCCAGTGTAAGGAGGATAAAATTGGGGTGATATGATCATATTTTCTAGACCTGGTAAGAACTCTGGCAGCTGCATTTTGTACTAGCTGAGGTTTGTTAATAGAGGATGCTGGGCAACCAGCGAACAGAGCATTACAGTAACCCAGCCTAGAAGTCATAAAAGCATGAACTAGCTTTTCTGCATCTGATATGGATAGCACACTTCTTAACTTAGCAATATAAGTTTGTTATTTTACTTTTTTTTTTTTTTTTAAATATTTAATAAATGCTGCCTTGATGAACAAAATTATTTTATTAACCTCCTAGGGCCAGAGTGTCCACATACATGGACAGCACATTTTTAGCTCTTAAGTGGCTATTTAAAATACTTTGAATGTTTTATATTTTGTGACAGACATACAGTGTCATCCTGCAACTGTTTTGCAGCATATGAAATGTCCCAAGCCCTAATTTCAACTGTCCAAAATGGTAAAAAAAAATTGTTTTTAATCTCTGATAGTTAAAGCAAGTTAAAAAAAAAAAATTCTATGTTGAATATGCATAAAAGTAAATTCGGGAAAAAGTGTTTTATGTAAATTGGGACCACGAGTCCACATATATGGCCATAATTTTTTCTCTAAAAGTACATCATATCAAAAGATGATACTTAGATTTTTATTCTAATTAGGTTCCAATAAGCCCAAATAGCAAAGAGAAAAAAAATCCATGTAAAAAAACACCTTGGGCCTTAAGAGGTAAAAAAAACATGGAGAAACTGATCCCAAACTTTTGACCAGTAGTCTATATATAATTAATAAAATTAATAGGAAGGATTATTTTTAATAGGAGGTCTTTCCATGTCACTTCTTGTATGAGGTTGTATGATTTATTTGTATGAGGTTAATGGAAAATCCACAAAACTAAAAAAAATATTACAAGCACAATACTTTTAATACTGTGAACCATATGGAAAAAGCTATAAACATTTCTCTTTGGTATGTTTTCTTCTGGTCACAATGGGTTAAAAGGTTGGTATCATTATAGGCCTGCTGATAACAAAACCAAGAGCCAGTTTTCTGACAAGCAAACATGAAATGTATTGCCTGAAATTGCCAATATGTCAGGGAACATGCCATATGCAACAACAATTCAGTTAAGCAGAATCTGGACTCCAAAGCTGTTCAGCAGAGGTAATTAGCAGAGATGATAAAGACATTTCGGCCACTTAACAAAATCACTAGATAAAACAATTATGACATTTTAAACATGACATTTAAAATAAAGATATTCACATATAAGGTTATATAGCTATATTAGATAATAGTTATATTTTAAAATGATCAAGATTATCACAAAAAAATTAAGCAATAATAATAATTTTAAAATATTATACATTCATTTATTTTCTTTTTGGCTTAGTCCCTTTATTAATCAGAGGTCGCCACAGCGGAATGAACCACTAACTTATCCAGCATATGTTTTACGCAGCATATGCCCTTCCAGCGGCAACCCATCACTGGGAAACACCCATGGTTTTAAATCTACAACTTTTTACAATATACGTGCATTTCAAACAAATGTAAACAAGCTTTGTTGCTGTTAATACCTCTATTGACAGAAATGTACTTTATTGTTAGGCAAATATGCAGAGCATATAAAGGTATATTATATATTGTAGGGGTGTTACTGGACAAATTAAATCAGAGCACTTGAATTGTGGCCAACGTGCTATACATACATTCACACAGGTACAGATAAACAATGTTCTCTTCTAAATATTTTATGAGTTGTAGATAACATATTGTTTTGAAGGGTGTGGAGACCTGAAACCTCTCGCCCCTAAACCAAACACTTCACCCTTCAGTTTACATGTCACATAAAGCACTCACCACTGGTAAAGTTTCCCCTCCCTGTCATCATGTTAAAGGTGATTTCCAGTGTCAGCGGGATCTATCAGAACACCATTCCCCGGAGGAGGTGAGACGATATTAGGTAGACTCTACATTGAAACAGGTAAGAAAAAGGATTCAATTTGAAATATTTCTTAAAATGGCATCACTTGTCCTAATTAGTACTTATTTGGACACTTTCTCTGTAGCTATGTTTCCATTCAAAAATGCAAAATAAACTTATGAGAAAAGCCCGTTTCCAAACTATAAGTGAAAGAGAACAAAATCACTACTTTCTGATTCTAATATTAAACAGAAATTTTTTGTCAAATAATAAATTACTTTTAGCCTCAGAAGATGAAATGTAATGAATGCGCAGTGGCTTTTGGAGGCATGAGATTACTTTTTAGGAGCACAGATGCTCAAGAGCACTTTAGAATTATCAAAACATTTCATATGTTGTGTAATGTGTCCGGTCTACTAGTTTGTCCATTAATGCTGTCCCATTATGCCCATTTTTCTTATCACACGATCTGTTCAAACAAAATGTTTTTGATGGGCATCATCAAAATTTTCGATGCATTTCCATCATAGTTTATGCAAATTTATGCAAAAAATGTTTCTATTCATTATTAATTATTTATTTTTATTCAATTTATTTTTATTATTAATTCATTATTTTGGCCGACGCATAGGTAGTGCTATCGCCTCACAGCAAGAAGGTTGCTGGTTCGAGCCTCGGCTGGGTCAGTTGGCATTTCTGTGTAGTGTTTGCATGTTCTCCCTACATTCGCGTGGGTGCTCCGGTTTCCCCCACAGTTCAAAGACATGCGGTACAGGTGAATGGGGGAGGCTAAATTGTCCGTAGTGTATGAGTGTGAAAGAGTTTGTATGGATGTTTCCCAGAGATGGGTTGCAGCTGGAAGGGCATCCGCTGCATAAAACATGTGCTGGATAAGTTGGCGGTTCATTCCGCTGCGGCGACCCCAGATTAATAGAGGGACTAAGCCGAAAAGAAAATGAATGAATGAATTATTTTTAATGCAGTATTCCAAAAATGTGCCTAAAATAAGTGGATGGAAACATAGATTGGTTATATTAGCCGAGTGAAAATGCTTTGTAATTGTAAGTACTTGTAGTACAACACTGTCTATAAAAGATGATTCTCACGTCATTCACCAGGTTTCTGTTATCAGTGATGTCATATCAGGCAGAATCAATGACATCTCAGCCTCAAATGACTGTGACCAGTTACACAGTTTCTCACTGGAGCTCTGACGTCTGTGACTGCTGTGATGACTGCGGCATCTGTGAGTGACTGAGGGAGATAAAGCTCTGCCATTTCATTGTATCTTGTATACAATGACAATAAAGCATTCTCTTCTCTTCTCTTCTCTTCTCTTCTCTTCTCTTCTCTTCTCTTCTCTTCTCTTCTCTTCTCTTCTCTTCTCTTCTATTAAAGTGGTTATAAACTACCTTTTTAATTGTGTACTGTTTACTAAGATCCGCTTATATTATAAATGTGTATATACTGTTGAAGTTAGAATTATTAGCCCCCCACCCCCCTGTTTATTTCCCCCCCAATTTTTTGTTTAACGGGGAGAAGATTATTTTTCAACACATTTCTAAACATAATAGTTTTAATAACTCATTTCTAATAACTGATTTATTTTATCTTTGCCATGATGACAGTAAACAATATTTGACTAGATATTTTTTAACACTTAAACATTTAAACACATTTAAAGGCTTAACTAGGTTAATTATGTTAGACAGGTTAGGGTAATTAGGTAAGTTATTGTGTAACGGTTTGGTTTGAAAAAAATATATAGCTTAAAGGGCCTAATAATTTTGACCTTAAAACGGTTTTTAAAAAAATTAAAACTGCTTTTATTCTAGCCGAAATAAAACAAATAAGACTTTCTCCAGAAGAAAAAATATTATCATACATACTGTGAAAAATTCCTTGCTCTGTTGGAAATATATTTTTTTAAAAATCCCAAAAAAATCAAAGGGGGGCTAATAATTCTGACTTCAACTGTATATATTAACATATATAATAATATTGTTAATAAATCCGGAGGGCTAGTAATTCTGACTTCAACTGTATAAAAACACAAAATAGAAGTAATAGGCTGTGTTCTGTCCTGTTTTGACCCTCCTATTTTGAATACGCTGTTTAGACAGGTGTGGTGGATTGTATACTCAGAAGTAGATGCCTATTGGTGTGACTGGCTGACCATTTTGCATATTTAAAGATTTTCATTGGTTGTGGCAACAAGTTGTTTCATAAGTTAAGACAGCTGTGTGTTCACCTTTGTAAACTTGTGGATGTATGTTTGGCAGACTATATTATTCATAGATGGACACTGCTGTTTTCGGAGCAGCTTTATTGTTTGGTTTAAGTATAAACCTCACTATCATCCAAAACATGCCCCGAGGGAGGAGCTAAACGCTCAGGTTACTAAAGTAACCCTCGTTCCCCGAGGGGGGGAACGGAAATGCTATGTGGAAAAACTTCCACTA
This sequence comes from Danio kyathit, assembly GCA_903798195.1. Lineage (NCBI taxonomy): Eukaryota > Metazoa > Chordata > Actinopteri > Cypriniformes > Danionidae > Danio > Danio kyathit. The sequence continues at coordinate 28,066,563 of LR812534.1, forward strand.
TGGGGATTTCGTCAGAATCCAATCATCTGAAAGAGTATAAAAACGGGCCAATGAAATGCCAATGAGTTGGCAGCGTCAGCGTGCACAGCTGTCTTGAATGACAATCAGTCTGGCATAAAAGGCTAGCATGTGCTCAGCAACGCTATCCTTTTCTAGCTGAAGAGGCTTTCACACTCAACAGCTAAGGGACAATCATTGTGGCGAAGGAACATAGCATTTCCGTTCCCCCCCTCGGGGAACGAGGGTTACTTTAGTAACCTGAGCGTTCCCCTTCGGGAGGGGAACTTCAATGCTATGTGGAAAAACTTCCACTATGGGGAAATTTATGGAAAGCGCCACAACGAAAGAACCTTACCATGTCTCCAGTGAGGGGCGCGCCACGCAGTAGTACGAGCGCACCTGCATCGCTGGAGACACAGTCCTCCAACGTGTCCCCTGGCCCTTACTTACCCTACTTACCTTTTCTGGTTTAGATATACTTTTCGGGGAGTCGTAAAATACACCTAGTAGTTTCTAGGAATTTTTAAATACGACAGTACGTTGGGAAAGCGTTCAGTCCCGATAGGGAGGACGCTGCGGAGGCCACCTGCTGCCCGGAGGGGGAGACCTGGTGGCAAAATAGCATATGGACTAGCCCTGAGAAGGGGGAGTGCACATATGAAGAGGTGGTTAGCGGGGAGGGAAGACACGAGCCCGCCTAGGAGGGGGGACTACATCGTGGCTGAGTGAGCGTATGGGATCGCCAGCGGGGATCGCACATAGCAGGCACCTATACCCAGAACGCGGGATGACCAGCGGGCATACCTACAACGTAATGGGCCAACATTTGACTCCTCCGCTGAGTCAGATGCTGGGGGCCTCGGAGGAACTCTGCAGGGTTCGCCGAGTGGGGAACTCAACTGACAAAGCGAGAAAAGCGCACGTATCTCTGTATTAGAGAGAAAGGCGCAGCAAGCGTTTTACAACACCTAACCGAATTTCCTCATTCACCGCTCGTGAGGAAATCAGTTCACTCGAAGATAAATCTCACAAATGCTCATGTGTCGCCCAGCCCGCAGCTCTACAATGTCTGTTAGAGAGGCGCCGCGTGCTAACGCCCAAAAGGATGCGCGCTCCGAGTGGAGCGCGCTCCGAGTGGGGGACACGGCTCGCCCTAGCTCGATGAGCGAGGGAGATGGCATTCACTGTTCAGTGGGCCAACCTCTGTTTAGATATGGCACTTCCCATCTGCCAATCACCGTAACATATAAGAGCTGCTCAGAGGATCTAAGTTCTGAGTACGGTCCGTTATAATACGCAAGCGCGAACCGGACACCGCAATAAAGGGGCTGGGTCTGCCTCCTCCGTGGGCAGCGCTTGCAGGTTCACTACATAGTCTAGACGAGCGCTGTAGGAACCTAGGGCACCTAGGTGGGCCGGGGTCTCAGGTAAACGTGAGAGTGGGCCGGCCCAAAACGCTGGCACATTTCGCTGACCGAAAATGCCTCCAGATACCCGCCCATTTGACCGATGCCAACGCGACCAGCAGAGCTGTCTACCTGGACAGAAATCATATAGATACTGAGTCGAGTGATCGAGCAGACCTCTCCTAAGAGAGATCTTCAAATGGGTAAGAGAGGGGACAGGATATATATCTACGTCTCGCGCCTCTGGGGACTGGATGATGAGGCGATGCTTTCCCAGCGCGCCGCCATCGCCGCATCCTCAGAGCGGGGATGATCGCCACGCCAACCCCTCAGTGCGGAGGGGACAGCCTTGGCTCCAGCCAACTGAAGGAGGATAGCATCACACTGATCTGGCATGTTTTGGGGTTTCCTTCTCGGAGAGAAGTACACCACACAGCGAATAGACTCCACATCAAGGCATAGGCATGCCTCATAGAGGGTGCTCTAGGCCTGAGTGATGGTGTTAACCACCTAACGGTAGGTCACCTAAGTCCTCCGAGCTCCATCTATGGGCCACACGTGATGTCCATAGAACTGGGCGCGGGTGCCAAACGGTGCCTGTCCCCAAAAAAGAAGTTTCTTCCATGGGACATGCCAGGGAGGGGCCATCACGAGGAGAGAGCTAGAATACAGGTTTGATTGGGCCTGAGAGGCGCAATGCATAGACCTGTTCCTCGTCCTCCCTGACTTTACACAGCATCTGTGCGAGTAGGCTCACTGGAGAAATGCGTATTACGCACGCCCCGGGGCCAGCTGTGTAGCCAGTGCGCAGAACGCACCCATAACAGCTGGACAGTCGGGGGTGGAGCCTCCATTCTCCCAGGCGAACTGCCGTGAGAGCGCAGCGGCTGCACGGTTGAGCTCGGCGGGGAAAAATGGAATGCAGCGATTGCCGCGTATGACTCCGGGGGAGCAGACGGCGAGCGAGCTGAGACATGCGGCGACAGCGAATATCTCCCTTGCGGTTGATATACACCATCGCCACCATGCTGTTCGTCCTGACCAGCACGTGTTTCCCTTCTAACACCAGTAAAAAACGGTGCAGCGTGAGATACACTGCCAACAGCTCCAGGCAGTTAAGATGCCAATGCAACCAGTTTCCTACCACGGAACCACAGCTGCATGCCCGCAACACACGGCCCCCCAGCGTGAACTGGAAGCATCCGTCAAACGACGACATGCCTGGACGCTTGTTCTAGAGGCCCGCGGGCCTGTAGAACACAGGGTCCATCCAGAGGCTGAGGGCGCGGCGACACAGCGGAGTGACAGTCACCCGGTGCGCGCTCGCGTGCCATGCGCGTCTAGGGACCCGATCGTGAAGCAAATGCTGAAGTGGTCTCATATGGAGCATCCGAGCGGCGAGACCGCGGCTGCGGATGTCATATGCTCCAGGAGCCTCTGAAATAATATCAGTGGGACCACATTTTCCTGTCGAACTCTCTCAGACAGGCCAGCATCAGCCCGGCGCGCTCTCGGGGGAGGCGCGCCGTCATGGTGATCGAGTCCAGCTCCAACCCGAGAAAAGAGTTGCTCTGCACGGGGGCGAGGCTGCTCTTTTCTCGGTTGACCTGAAACCCCAATTGGTCGAAGTGCCGAAACACCCTGTCTCTGTGCGTAATCAATTAATCCCGCGAGCGCGCTGAAATCAGCCAGTCGCTTGAAATAATTGAGTATGCGGATGCCCGCAAGCCGAAGCTGGGGCACCCTCCGCGAGCTTGGTGAAAAACCCGCGGAGACAGAGAGAGCCAAAAGGGGAGGACTTGTACCGCCAGACTCGACTTCAGACGCAAACCGCAGGAAACTGACGGTGGCGTGGAAGTATGGAGAAAGTACGCGTCCTTCAGGTCTACTGCTGCAGACCAATCCCGAGGACGAACGCTCCGGAGGGTGCGCTTCTGCGTAAGCTTTCTGAACGGCAGCTCGTGAAGCCAGCGGTTCAAAAAGCGCCGATCAAGGATTGGCCGTAGCCCACCGCTCTTTTTGGGTACGATGAAGTGCGGGCTGTAAACCCGCTCTCCATCCCGGCTGGAGGGACCGGTTCGATTGCATCCTTCGCCAGGAGGACAGCAATCTCCTCTCGCAAGACAGGGGCGGACGCAGGGCTGACCCTGGTGAAATACACACCCGTGAACTTGGGAGGGCCGTTTCGCGAACTGAATCGCGTAGCCGAGTCTGATCGCGCGGATGAGCCATTGCGATGGGCTGGCCCGCGCTAACCAGGCAGGCAGAGCCCTCGCAAGTGGCTTCGTCCGCACGATCGCTGACGTACCAGCGGTGGGGCAGCGCGGAGTGGGTGGGCTCAACCGGGAAGCACTGGGGTCCCACAGGAGAGCAGGAGGCAAGAGCTTCGCTCTTGTCTCGCACCCGTACTCCGGAGGTGGGGCTGGGAGGGGGAGAGAAAGGAGACCGTTCTCTCTCGCTCCGCGAGCCACTGGCGAAGTGCACCGATCCTGCGAGCTGGAAAGCATAGCGTCCCAGACTGGCAGTGTTCGGGCTGTCACATCCAGGGAAGGGAAAAAATGCTCTTTCTCTGAGGTTTTGATAGCGTTTTTTAACGCTGTTTAGAAGAAGAGCCCCGCCCTCCAGCGGGGAAAGAGCAAATTTCCTCCTCTCCAGATGGCCCGTCTCAGGGACGCTTCGCGGTTCGTTTACCGAACTTAGCGGCGCCCTGGGGCGGGGAGCGCTGGTTGCCTGCGAGATGCTCGGCGCAGCCGCTTGGCCAGAGGCGCAGGCGGGGGGCGACCGAGCAAAGCCGCAGGCGGGCGCTCTCGGCGTGAAGCAGTGGATGTGGATGGCTCGGCGGGGAGGAGCGGTTTTACGATCCCGCCGAGAGATGGTATTACCCATCGCCTCCGACTGCTCGCTCACCGGCGTGAATTCCTGGGCGAATTCACTGACGGTGTCGCCGAACAGGCCAGCCTGGGATATGGGTGAGCTAAGAAAGCGAACTTTGTCAGCATCACACAGATCACCAGGTTTAGCCCGTGGTGGCGTTCCTGGGCCACTAATGTGACCATCGTCCTTCCCTGGGGCACACACAGCCGACTTCAGTCGATAGCTGTGCGGAGCTCATGCTCAGTCCTGGGTCGGAACCATCCCCGCGCAGCTGGGCCAGCGCCTGCGCTAGGGAGCGCTGGTAGGTGGCCGTAGCATGCATGGTGAGGGCGGAGGCGCACGCAGCGCACTGCGTGGGCTTCCTGTGCACATCCAGGAAGAAGGGGACGTGGAGGCTTAGAAGGTCTTGCCTCCTTTATCTCCTCCACATCACACCCCCTCTAGTCGGTCCGTCCGCGGGGCTGGGGGATAAACCATCTCCAGACCACGGCCGAAACAGCCTGGGAAGCACGGCTGCAAAGTCTGCTTCTGGATTCGACGCCACGCCCATCATCCCGGAGGAAGAGAGCAGGTTCGAATCCTCATCAGACAATGACAACCAACCCTCCAAGGATGGTGAGGATGAAAGCGCACGCAGATCGGGCAGAAAAAAGTGCCCTCCAAGACTGCGTGAGCTTACTGCGCACTTTCCGGGAAGAAGGGGACGGAAGGCTTAGAAGGTCTTGCCTTCTTATATCCTCCACATAACACCCCTCTAGTCGGTCCGGCCGCGGAGCTGGGGGATAAACCATCACCAGACCCACGGCCGAAACAGCCCGGGAAAGCACGGCCATCATGTCTGCTTTTTAGATGCCAACACCGTGCTCTCCACCCCGGAGGGAGGGAGCGAGCGGGTTCGCATCCTCATCAGACAATGACAGCCCATCCTCCGATGCAGCGATGGACATCTGATCCTCGGTGTCATCAAGTGAGAGGGCGACCACCCGAGGATGGAGCGCTTCTCTCACCTGAAGCTTGGATGGAGCGCGTGGAGGAGCGAGAGGTCCGCGAGCCCGAGGGCGGCGGATTTACTCCCACTGAAACCCTCAGATCTGCCCGAGTGCCAACCGCAGTGCGGGGGACAACTGGGGTGGGTCGCTCTTTTGCAAGAGCGAGCCGCGATCTTAACTGCGCAGCAGACATGACATCACAATGATGGCATGCACTGCCCGCGAGCACCGCATCAACATGCTGGACCCCCAGACATGAAACGCAGTGCTCGTGCCCATCATCCGGGGACAGGAAACCACCGCAACCAGAAACGCACGGTCGGAGCGACGTCTTGAAAAAGACGCGCTGCACAACCGTGTTGCTCTTTTAGGAAACTTGCTTCCTATATACATACCGCTCTTGGAGGACCGGACCCAAAGGACGCCAGGCAAGGGAGAACAACCCAGCTCGACCATCTGCCACTGCGTATACACGCTCTGGACCGGGAGAAGCTGCTTCTCGATCTCTCTCTGTAGACACAGGTTGGAGATACCCTCATAGACTCTCTCAGAAGCTCGTGAAAGGCTCTGAAAGCGAAAAGGATAGCGTTGCTGAGCACATGCTAGCCTTTTATGCCAGACTGATTGTCATTCAAGACAGCTGTGCACGCTGACGCTGCCAACTCATTGGCATTTCATTGGCCCGTTTTTATACTCTTTCAGATGATTGGATTCTGACGAAATCCCCATAGTGGAAGTTTTTCCACATAGCATTGAAGTTCCCCTCCCGAAGGGGAACAGTTAGTGATTTATAAGTAGGCTGTGGAGGTGAAGTTTGTCCACATTATTATGTGATACAAAGGCTCATTCCACAATCTTTTATTTTCGAAGACTGACATCAATAAAGGCTGTCTTAAGAAAATGTTTTTATAGTGAAACGGCCTCGTATACGTCAAACTGTTTAAAGGGCACCTATTTAATCTCTTTTCCAAGATTTAAGATCTTTTGTGATTTAAGTCTTTTGTGTCTCCAGAATGTGTCTGTAAAGTTTCAGCTCAAAACACCTGTGCCTGTGTTTCAGCTCAAAACACGTGTTTTGTTGCCTGTGCCTTTAATGCGAGTTCGCTCAGCCCACCGTTCCCACGTGCCTGTCAGAGGTTTCTCAATATGGGTTCTTCAGCAGTCTTGCGTCCTCGTGTTCTCGTGTAACGTCATCATCAGCTGCCAAAGTTCAGTTCCAAAACTCAAGACCGCAAGAACAGAGGATGCGTAAAACTTTCCAGATGTGTTCTTGATATCGAGGATGCACCGATGCAGACTTGAGTGCCGATCTCGCTCTAGAAGTCCCAAAAGTCATTGCAACTGGAGCTGGGAACTGCAGCATTTATTTAGATTTATTATTAAAGTTCAGCGATATAACTTATTTACCTCAGGAGTTTCCCTAAATCAAACGGTGAATATAAACATTACCATGGACATTTTAATAAAGGAGTAAACATAAGGGTGTTTGTTTGCTGACATTCGTGTTAAAATCTGTTATATTTATATTGTGCAACGTATATTTATAATGTTTTTATCCAGACTATATATTTTGAAAAGGGGAAAAACAATAAATTGTTGTAGGAATGCTGTAATGTTTAAAAAATTTTTCATTTAAAACGCGTGAAGGTCACGTGACCATCAGGAAGAACGCAGCATCCCATTTCTCACAGGATGCGTTCTCTGATCTCGTGGTCTCCCGAGTTCGTTCTTCTGAGGACACCTCGCAAGTTCGTTCTCTGCGTTCTTGGAATTGATAAACAGCCAGAGTGTGCCTCAATCTCCACCTCGGCTGTGTCAGATAAACAGCACAGTGACAGAGATAAAGGAAGCAGATCTCACGTTTGTGAGAAATACTACAGTTCCCCTTCGGGAGGGGAACTTCAATGCTATATGGAAACTTCCACTATGGGGGATTTCGTCAGAATCCAATCATCTGAAAGAGTATACAATCGGGCCAATGAAACGCCAATGAGTTGGCAGCATCAGCATGCACAGCTGGCGCTACTTACAATTAATCTTGTATTTAAGCGCTGCACATGCCAAGCTGAGGCATCCTTTTCGATTCAGATCCTTTCACGAAGCTTCTGAGAGAGTCATATGAGGGTTTCTCCGACTGTTATCTCAGACAGAGAGAGAACGAGAAAGCGGGCTGCTTCTCCCGGTCCAGAGTGTGCGATACGTGGCGGCAGACGGTCAAGCTGGGTTTCTCCCTTGCCTGACGTTCTTTGGGTCTGGTCCTTCAGAGCGGTTTGTATTGTTGCAAATTTACTAAAAGAGCAACACGATCGTGCAGCACGTCTTTTTCAAGACGTCGCTCCAACTGTGCGTCTCTGGATGCGGTGGTTTCCTGTCCCTGGATGATGGGCACGAGCACTGTGTTTCATGTCTGGGGGTCCAGCATGTTAATGCGATGCTCGCGGGCAATGCATGCCATCACTGCGGTGGCATGTCTGTTGCGCAGTTAAGATTGTGGCTCGCTCTTGCAAAAGGGACACCCACCCCAGTTGTCCCCCGCTCTGCGCTTGGCACTCGGTCAGATCTGAGGGTTACAGTGGGAGTAAATATGCCTCTCGCTCCTCCTCGCGCTCCATCCAAGCTTCGAGTGAGAGAAGCGATCCGTCCTTGGATCGTCACCCTCTTACTTGATGACACCGAGGCTCAGATGTCCATCGCTGCATCGGAGGACGAGCTGTCATTGTCTGATGAGGATTCAAACCCACTCCCTCTCTCCGTGGTGAGCGCGGCATCGGTTCTAGAAGCAGACATGATAACCGTGCTTTCCTGGGCTGCTTCGGCCATGGCCTGGAGATGGTTTATCCCCTAGCCCCACGACTGGACCGACTAGATGGGTGTTAAGTGGAGGATGTAAAGAAGGCAAGACCTTCTAAGCTTCCCATCCCCTTCTTCCCGGAAGTGCACAGTAGGCTCACACTGTCTTGGAGGGTACCTTTCTCTGGCCGATCTGCGTGCGCCTCCGCCCTCACCACCCTTGATGGTGGAGCAGCCAGGGAGTACGAGTCGATTCCCCAGATTGAGAGTGCCATTGCGGGCTCACGTGGTGCCTCTTCCTGGTGGGGTCAGCCTCGTCTCCCGTCCAAGGCGTGTAGGTTATCTGCCCCCCTCGGAGCCAGAGCCATGGGCCAGGCTACCTCTGCCCTGCACGCTATGGCCACTTACCAGCGCTACGAAGTGCAGGCACTTGCCCAGCTGCACGAGGGTGGTTCTGACCCAGGCTTGTTACACGAGCGCCACATTGCAACTGACTGTGCTCTTCGGACCACAAGTCCGCTGCGTGTGCCCTGGGAAGGACGATAGCCACATTAGTGTTCAGGAGGGCCACCTCTGGCTAAACCTGACAGATATGCGCGAAGTTGACAAAGTTCACTTTCTTAACTCGCCCATATCCCAGGCTGGCCTGCTCAGCGACACCGTCAGTGAATTCATCCAGGAATTCACGGCGGTGCAGTCGGATGCGATGGGCAGAGTCATCTATTGGCGGGAACATAAGACCGCTCTCCCCCGCCAAACCATCCACGTCCACTGCTCCTCGCCGAGGGCTCCCACCCGAAAGAGCTGCTCTGCCGCCGCGCCTACGCCTCCGGCCAAGCAGCAGTGCCGAGCACCTCGCAGGCAAACAGCACTCCCCGCCCCAGGGCACCACTAAGTCCAGTAAACGGACCGCGAAGCGTCCTTAAGATGGGCCATCTGGAGAAAAGGGAACTTGCTCTTTCTTCTGTGGGGGGCCAGGTTCTCATCTAACAACCTTTAAAACGCCATCAAAGTCTCAAAGAAATAGCATTTTTCCTCTTCCCTGGATGTGACAGCCCAAACACTGCCAGTCTGGGACGCTATGCCTTCCACCTCGCAGAATCGGTGCACTTCGCCAGTGGCTCGCGGGGTGTGGGAGGATGTCTCCCTTCTCTCACCAGCCCCTCCGCCGGAGCCGGGGTGTGAGGTGAGAGTGAATCTTTCGCCTCCTGCTCTTCCGTGGGACCACAGCGCTCTCCGGATCAGCCCTCCCATTCCGCGCTGCCACACTGCTGGTACATCAGCGATCGTGCTGATGATGCTGCTAGTGAGGGCTCTGCCTGCCTGGTTAGAGTGGGCCAGCCCGTCACTGTGGTTCATTTTGCACGATTAGACTCGGCTACACGATTCAGTTTGCAAAACGGCCTTCCGATCAATTGATTATGCACAGACAGGGTGCTTCGGCACCTCGACCTATTGGGGCTTCAGGTCAACTGAGAAAAGAGCAAGCTCGCCCCCGTGCAGAGCATCTGCACTCGATCACCATGACGGTGCGCCTCACCCCGGAGAGCGCGTCAAGCTGATGCTGACCTGTCTAGGAGAATTTGACAGAGAAACTGTGGTCCCACTGATATTTTAGAGGCTCCTGGGGCATATGGCATCCGCAGCCGCTGTCTCGCCGTTTGGGTGCTCCATATGAGACCGCTTCAGCATTGACTTCACGATCGGATCAAGATACGCTTGGCACTCGAGCGCGCACCGGATGACTGTCACTCCGCTGTGTCGCCGCGCCCTCAGCCTCTGGACGGACCCTGCATTTCTACAGGCCTGTGTGCCTCTAGAACAAGTGTCCAGAAATGTCATCGTTTCGATTGATGCTTCCAGTTGTGCTGGGGGGGCGTGTGTTGCGGTCATGCAGCTGTGGGTCCATGGTAGGAACCAGGTTGCATTGGCATTTTAATCGCCTGGAGCTGTTGGGAGTGTATCTCGAACTGCGCTGTTTTTTACCGGTGCTAGAGGGGAAACACATGCTGATCAGGACCAACAGCACGGCGACGTTGGCCAGTATATCAACCGCACGGGGGGTATCCGCTTTCGCCGCATGTCTCAGTTCGCAAATGGAGCAGCATTTACTACACAGAATCATAATTCACTGACAAGCTACACAAAATTGTGTTTATAAGTTCAGAGTACTGTATTTAATCGCGTGATAGTGAAATCATTCATTCTGCGATATCATTCTATCATGTCAAAATTCCACATTTATAACATGTTTTTACTCATGATGTGCATGACAATACGCAGGACAAGCTTTCACTTAATTAAGGTTTGATTTAATCTATATATTACCCTGCTCCAAAAGAAGATACTTTTTTTTCACTGAAAATGTGGTCCTTGGTTATTCATAAAATACAAGCTCAAGGCTACTGATAACTTAAGAGTTAATAAAAATACACATCCAAAACAAAATTATTCCCAGTGGCTCCTGACGATACACTGAGTTCTTAAAAGTGAAACAATGTTTGCACAGTATGTTTATAACAGAGAGGGTTGATGTGTACATATTTTATGTTTGTTTGTACTTGTGTTTATCCTGGATGCTTAAGCCTATTTAAAAATAAGATCACCTTTGCATAGTTCTAGTTGGAAAAAAACTGACTTTACAGATTGCCAGTGTTTGATGTTTTATTTTTACACTGGAATACTTAATTCTGTTTGGTCAGTCACAACCAGAGATGGGGGACTCGAGTCGACTTGACTCAAGTTAGACTTAAGTCACAAAATTTAGGACTTGAGACTTGCTTGACAAATATCCAAAAAAGACTCGAATTGACTTGGACTTGACTGTGTTGACTTGAGACTTGACTTGGACTTGAGTTAAATGACTCGAAATAAAAAAATTTATTTTTTTTCTTAAATACAGAACCGTTTGTTATATATTATGCTTTATGCATTTATAAACAAAACAAAACCGAAAGTTCTAAGTCACGCATGCGCAGTATTAACAGCTCCTCGATTCTCAGATGCATCTGAAAGATTCAGGTTCTCTGTACTGTTCCGAATAAAGCACTGCAACCGATTCCTGACTCGAGTTGATGATTTTTTAAGTGGATAACTTGGGATATTGTTTTTTTCCATGTCAGAGAAAGAGCAAGTTAAAAAGTAGGTAATTTTAAGTAATTTGTGGATAAGTGTTTATTGGAAATGCAAACCATTTTAAAATAATTAGTTGGATTTGCTGAACTGGATCAATCGGTCATTAAGAAGAACCACTTTAATCGATTCTTTAGAACGATTCTGCTATTCGGCCATCAGATAATGCGGTGACAGAAGGCGCTCCGTCTTGGCTAATCAAAGTTTATACTATTTGTATAGTCTGACTCAGTGCTTCCCACACATAGACTTTACTTGGGCTTACTATTTTGTATTCTTCTAATATAACCAAACATCCGCTATTGATGTAGTGGAAAATCTTCTCTCGTTACACGTTTCATTCTCTGCGTGCATGAACTGTCAGCACCCCCGCACTGCAGACCCACAGAGACGTGCCTGTTAGGCACTTACAAAATTCGTCCGGCCGGGTTTCTAAATGTCCTAAAATGTCCGGGATTAGGCTTTTGCTTTCTAAAGCTGTCGTTCGTTAATCATATGTGTTTTCCACAGGGCCGGAGCAAGCCGAACTGCCGCTCTAGGCAAAGGACTATCATGCCGCCCTTAACCCGAAAGTGAAAACGAAACTAACCAGTTCATATAGTGAGGGTGGGGGGGGGTGGGGGGGGGGGGGGGGGGGGATGGGGGGGGGGGGGGGGGATGGGGGTTGTGTTGATGTTGCGGATAACTGTACGTTCACACTGAAAGTAGGGAGAGCGTCAAAATTCGCTACATTGGTCTTGTATTTAAAGGAGCGGTTGCAGCATATCAGCAAATCAGTTACACTCCCGCATAAAACATGTTTTCTAGCATGAAGATGTTGCACACTTCTTATCAAATTCATTTACTTATAGAAGATCTAGTTGCATGTTAGAGATGCGCGGATCAGCTTAAATGTCACCCGAATCCGCTCCTTCATTCTAATCATCCACCCGCCCGCACATATTATTTTATCTGATATATATATCCGCACCCGACCCGCACCCGATCGCCACTTTAATAATTCTAATTCTTTGTTTTAAGCATGATGATAGGTGTAACTTTCTCCGCAATGTCTGGCAGCAGAGTAACAGCTTGTTAATTCATGCTCGAGCAAATGATGCGACGGACAAAAGTACTCGATGCATGCCCTTCTTTTACTTATTTCAGTCTTTTCAGGTTCACAGTGCAAAACAGCTCCTGGGTGGAATTACTGAAGTAAACAAAAAAACAAAACCGGATAAAACTTTCTCCGTCTAATTCACCCACAATGCCCCTCGCTATGGACTACAACTCCCGTAAAAGCAGTCCTAAAGCGGCCACACTTTTTCCCCTCTCCTGCAACATAGGTCACAGTGGATCGTTCGTTATCAACAGCAGATTCAACTTTTACATATACAGGAAAAAGAGAACAAAAATGGCGTCCCTTCAGCCTAAACAGCAGCTATGTTGTGTGTACTTGGCGCTTTTCTTAACACTGTGCAAAAACAGAATAGCATCTACTGTGCCTGGATTCGGGCGATTCCGCCTCGCCTCCAAAACACGGCTGGCTGCACTAAATGAGCGTTTGCGCGAACCACTTGTTGCAGGAATGCACAAGCTTCTCCTTGCAAGGCGCTGCAGTCGTGTAAATAAGCGATCTTGTTTCTGCCAGAACGATAGCAGATTTCCCTCTGATGACTCCTCTAACTGAAGTTAGCACAGTACTCTTGCACTTCATCCATTATTTTGGGCGTCTCTCATCTTCACATTCTGCGAAGTCCACTCTCTGCTTTTTTGCTGGTCAACTGCTATGACCCGCTACATCAACCCGCGACCCACCCGCAATTAATCATAATGTATTTTTTTTATTACCCGACCCGCCCGACCCGCGGATTATCCGCAGCGCCCGCAGATTAAACCGCCATCCGCGCATCACTATTGCATGTGGTGTGACTTTGCTCCACTTATTTATCCAATGTGTCCATATGTCTGAAATATTCTGAAGCAGCAATACTGTTTTGTATTGTCGCATGAAATTCCCACTTTTTTAAAGAAAAAAATATGTAACATGGATGCACATGAGTAACTCGCCAGTACTTTTTTAATGTATGTTACTGTAAGAAAAACATTGCAAACAATTGGAAATCCGGCGACCGTAATATTAAAACCCTTGGGAACAACTGTGGTCGGAACCAAAGTTCACAATGACTGTGTTCTCTGACTCCTCTCAAGCGGTGGACTTCTACATTCTGATTGCTTACCGCCGAACCGCGTCACAGCTCACTTGATTTCAACTCTTCTCGACACCCACACCGGCAAAGACGCGCCGCACTGCTCCTCGCCACTTATCGCCGCCAGCTCCCATTGAAAATGAATGACTTCCGGCTACTTTGACGCCGCTTTCGGTGTGAATGTACAGTAAAAGTCAGCACGTTGGGTTGGGCGGCGGGGCGTGTTTGCCGCCCTCACAATTATGCCGCCCTAGGCGGCCGCCTAGGTCGCCTCTATGAACACGCCGGCCCTGGTTTTGCATTGTCTTTTTATTTAAGCCTATTTTCGCTTGGCTTTGCAGCTGACTGCGCGCACAGTCGCGAGAGAAACATTCAATAATTCATTCTTGAATCTAAACGATTTAGAAAAACTACTATATACTCGGAATGACTGGTCTAAACTGGCTGCAAAATATACACCATTAGTAATGATTAATCAAAGCATTTGCCTTATTTAAATAATCTACACGTTTTAATCTTGTAATTATTGTAATTTTTAGAGATATTGTCTCTATTTTTTTTTTACTTTAACCCATTGAAAACAAACAGTTTAACAGTGTCATAATAAATGAAATTATTGTTAAAAATTAAATTATGTTTTGTTTGTCGCATATAGTTAACTATTGTGTGATGTGGGTAAATGGTGTGTTTCAATTCGGTTACCACCACAAGTATATCAAATCTATGGGAAGCACTGATATTATTGTATTTGTATGCTAATGTTTAATACTTAAGTTTTTGACATGTTAGGGGTTAACTTTAATCATAAAATAAGATTGCATTAAAACAATTTGTTAAATGCTATTCCTATATTGCTATATTTTTTCTCTCGCATACATCATTTTTTCCGCCAATACATTTTAAAAAAAGAAGAATCAAGTTAGGCAAAACAAGAAACCATTTCAGACCATGGATCTCAAAATCTGTCTGTAACTAATGTGTGAAATGGCATATATATATATAAAATCTGGAATCTATAAATTCGAAATTGCCTTTAGAGTTTATTCTTAGCAATGCATATTGCTTATCAAAACATTTTTTTTAGAGTTATTGAAATGTACAAAATGTCTTTGAGGAAGATGATCTTTACTTTTAATACAATAATGTTTTTTGTAATAAAAAAAAAAAAAGATAATTTTGATTTAATAATTTTTTTTCCCAAAAAATGTACCTGTGCACTATAAGATTAGTTTTGTGATTTAGGTTCTTGTTAAATTAATAGTATGATATTGTAATGGCTTTGAAGTAAGCACACACATTCCCCAAGCAGAAAGCCATCTGATTCACTAGTGATGAAAAGTGTCACTTCAAATGACAGTTTATATATATATATATATATATATATATATATATATATATATATATATATATATATATATATATATATATATATATATATATATATATATATATATATACAGGGAGTGCAGAATTATTAGGCAAGTTGTATTTTTGAGGATTAATTTTATATTGAACAGCAACCATGTTCTCAATGAACCCAAAAAACTCATTAATATCAAAGCTGAATATTTTTGGAAGTAGTTTTTAGTTTTAGCTATTTTAGGAGGATATCTGTGTGTGCAGGTGACTATTACTGTGCATAATTATTAGGCAACTTAACAAAAAAACAAATATACTGTATATATATATATATATATATATATATATATATATATATATATATATATATATATATATATATATATATATATATATATATATATATATATATATATATATTAGGGGTGTAACGATACACCAAAGGCACGGTTCGGTTCGGTTTCTGTTTGCTGTGGGGTTAGGGTTGATGTCATCTTAACAGCAATGCTAAGGAACAATAGATTCACTTAATAACAAGAACAACTAAACTTTTTCTTTATTAATTTTGCCATCACATTTTAGTGCAGTCAGGATACCGGAGTAAACAACAAAAATGAAATAAATACCTCCAATATAGACTAGTCAGAAAAAAGAATTCTCTTTAGTGCAGCCATCTTAAGAAAGTAAACTCAAATTAAATAAATAACTGCAGTGTTGACTATAGTGAAAGATAAACAGGCTTGTCCTTTCTAAGGACATTTGGAATATTCAATTAAGTTTTAAGTTCTTCTTTAAAAACACCATAATGTCCACATTCTCAGGTGAGGGGCTTGATTTCTGTGCAGACACAGACAAAGTGATGCTCATTTTAGTTATCATTTAGATAGGTTTCCGTTTAAATTAATGAAAAAATAATATACATATAATGTGCTTGTAAAGTGTTTTTTACATGACCTATACACCAGTAAAATACATTGCAGTTTTGTCTGAAACTAATGTTAGGGTTGTAGCCGTATATTAGTTATTTATTATTTTTGCCTCCCGTTCTCTCTCTCTCTCTCTCTCTCTCTCTCTCTCTCTCGCTCTCTCCATGCCTGTCATTTCTGTATGTCCGCCTTCACGACAGCTAATTGGTCAGGAGACCGATCTATCATCATTGGGTGACGTGGCGCGGGAATATAAAAATGACGTCAGGAAAAGCGGAGGAGAGCGCATCTTCCTTTGATCTCGTTTTTCGTGTATTTTGTTAACATGATTATGAATTTCATTGTTTTTGCTTAACTTTCGTTTGGGCAAAATTATTTTGCATTAGTTTTGCCCACTTTGAGAAATTTTGTAATTTTTGTACACTTTTATTTCGCTTGATTTGTTTGGTGCTTTTTGTTCAGCTCTTTCCCGTCATATTGAGCTTTACCTCCTCAAGTTCACTCTTTTCTCAGAGTAAGGTGGATAGGAAAGATGTCTTACGACTTCCATTTTGCAAACACGTAGAAAATGTATTGTTAAAGACATCAGGTAAGAGGTGAACGTCATCTTTGTATTTTATTCTACAGTTCAGTATAGGGAAGAATAAGGCGCACGGCGCTGAAAACCTTTTTTTCTTTTCATCAGTTTCTAGCGAGGTAAGGGGTTAAATCCCTTTTGTTGGCAGTTCTGTTGTCAGTGTCTTTTGCGTACACCCTCACATTGTGAAATTTACCACATTTTTTAAATGTTATTCCTTATTAAGTTTCGTGAAACAGTTAGTTACGACAGATAGTGTGCGCTTTGTCTACGACACGAATTCCATTCCTGTACTCCACTGGAAAACCAAAATGTTCCCAAACAGGAGACTTAAATGTATTTGGGGGATCTGCAATCTCAATATATGCGAAGCAGCCGTCCTGCATATACAGTAGTAATGGAGTGTGATCGCTCACTCAAGTCACATGACATGACATGCACTTGGAAAATACTATTCTAAATTCTAAAACATTAGAATATAATATTTAGAACAAAAGCTCATCATTACTAATACAATTTAATCAAATGTGATAAAATAAAGATGTTTTGGTTCAATTAGAGACAAGTGACGTCAACCTTAACAGTGGGCAGCAGGGGGCGTGACAGTATCGCGGTCCGCCACGAGAGTTTCGCGATACGTATCGTGGTTGGTGTATCGCAATATTTCGGTTCGGTTTGTATTATCGTTACACCCCTAATATATATATATATATATATATATATATATATATATATATATATATATATATATATATATATATATATATATATATATATATATATAGTCAGAATTATTCTCCCCCCTTTGATTTTTCCAAATAATGCTTTACAGAGCAGGGTCATTTTCACAGTATGTCTGATAATATTTTTTCTTCTGAAGAAAGTCTATTTGTTTTATTTCAGCTAGAATAAAACCATTTTGAGGTATGTATGTATATATATATTGAAGCTATGACTTGACGTGACATGTAATAAGCAGTGACTTGACTTGACTTGAGTCCGACAAAAATTGACTTGACTTGCTTGAGAATTGAAGGTTATGACTAGAGACTTGCTTGTGACTTGCACATGTGTGACTTACTCCCATCTCTGGTCACAACATGCCAAGTTGTTATTCCCCAATAACAACCGATTAAACATATAACAAAGACTCATCCAGGTATGCAAGGGTGAGCAGGTCTAAAGAACTGTCCCTTTAATTATTGTGATTAGTAAAGCTCAGAGAATACTTTGACAAAAATGTTGAACATAAGCATTTTATAGTAGTGCTCGTCTTTACTCACTTTAGTTTAGACACACAATGACAAACTTCCTTATACACTTCCCTTTAGGGAAATCCCCACAGCCATTTTGAAGTTTATACAGAGAGACCAATGACCCCCCTGACAATGACAGAGAGCGATACTTCCTTAGTACACTTCAAGGAGATCCGTATTCTCCTCCAGCTACACTGCAAAAAATGCTGGGTTTCATACAATTCCTTCATGTTGTCCTAACATAAAATGGTTATGTTAACGCAATCATTTTTACAAATTAGGTGGATTGAACATAAACCAATTAAGTTGTCCCGAACAAAGCTCCTTAAATATTGTGGTGTTACTCATTTTAAATATGTAGTGTAAACAAGCAGCAAAGGTTATTTTTTTCAGTGTATTTTCATAGCTAATCTATTTCTTGTCATGACAATAAATATTTAACCTCAGAAAAATCTTAAAAGTTTCCCAGTGATGGGTTGCAGCTGGAAGGGCATCCGCTGCGTAAAGCATATGCTGGATAAGTTGGCGGTTCATTCCGCGGTGGCGATCCCAGAATAGTAAAGCAAATAAGCCGAAAAGGAAATGAATGAATGAATGATCTCAAAAGTAAAATGTAGAGCTGAAGTCTGATTCTGTAGGGGCTGTGCTTTACAAATCAGCTGTTTACAAACATTTGCAAGAAATGTAAAAAGTAATGTATTGAGTTACATTAAATCACTAAAATCCTTATGCTACATATTACATTTTAAATAGGGTAACTCGTAAACTTGTGCTCGTAAGCTATTACATTTCACAAGAAACTTTCTCAGCACATTTTACTGTACACAGTACAAGTTCATGAGTGTATTGCTTAAGCTGATATGTGTAATGTCACGTAAACATATTTCAAAGATTTCATTATTGGTTAAAGATTAAAAACGGATCAGAACAATACCTGATTTAATTCAAGGTATTCATGAAAGTAAAAGTAGAAAACATCAAGACTACCAAGCAAATGCAGGCCCGTAGCCAGAGAGGTTCGAATGACAAAAGTCCAGAATTTGTCCCATATGAGCTCATTTGTCCTATTTGACTGCTACACCATCATAAATTGTGAAAATAATCCATTGAAAAAGGCTTTAAGACCAAGACGAATTTTCTGTTGACTGTCACATCAGTCATGACTTCAGTTAAACAGTTTTGGCCAATGCAAACTATTATTTTTCATGAGTCCAACATCCAGTTGTGAAGCACCAAATGCGGCCCATATTAAAATTAATTTGAAACTAATTTGTCTATTGTTGTTATCCATAATTTTTCAATCAAATGTACTTTTTTACAATAGAGGCTAGGCAAATCATGAAGCTCAAATTCTGACTGAGGAAAGTTGAATGTGCTGGCCAGTTATTTGTTATTTGCCTAATAAATGACAATCAGCTACAGTTTTTAATGTAAAACTGTAACAGATTCCTATTTTTGTTCTAATGATATATGATGTAATATATATATATATATATATATATATATATATATATATATATATATATATATATATATATATATATATATATATATATATTTTTTTTTTTTTTTTTTTTTTTTTTTTTTTTTTTTTAAATAAGTATTTATTTATTTTTCTTTATTCTAAAAGTATTTTGGTACATTAAAAAGTGTGGTTATGATAACAATCCAATTGCTAATCCAGCAAAAAAAATAATAGTGAATCTCATAAATAAATAGAAAATGAGGTGAATAACTGCAAAAGGTCCACAAAAGAACCACCCCTTACACCAGGCTGGCTACGGGCCTGAAATGTCTGTTGAGTCATGCAAAGGTTTTCCTTCTAATAATTATCCACAAATTCAATCAAGATTACCAGCTCTCAGCAGTCCTTACTATGGGCATGTATCCAGCTTGAGTGCGCACTTCTAAACAGGGGTGTTTGTAATATTTCGTGTTGAGCATGAAATCATGCCATCGACTCATCAAAAACAAGCACTGATAACATACTGTGCATACAGCTTCTGACAGATTTCCCACTAACATTTTTGAGCTATTGATGCTGATATTTGTTCTATGATGATGCCACTGCCATTCAAGTCCTCCTGGGATGTTCCAACTTGTACCTCATAAATAAAATGTATTGATTAAAAAAGCACGATTGGAATTTCATTTAAAATGGTTTTCTACATAACTGGTTTATTCATTTGCATGTAGACATGCAACAGATTTCTGAAATAATCTGATGTTTGATGT
This sequence comes from Danio kyathit, assembly GCA_903798195.1. Lineage (NCBI taxonomy): Eukaryota > Metazoa > Chordata > Actinopteri > Cypriniformes > Danionidae > Danio > Danio kyathit. The sequence continues at coordinate 28,086,296 of LR812534.1, forward strand.
AAACCCACTTATTGTTGACATCTACTGGACAAATAACAGTTCAAAGCTCTGAAGTACCTTCATTTTAAGCTCATGTTGTAAAATGGTGGGAAATTTGATATTGCTTTTCTCCTCAGGTCTGTGTGGGGCATTTATTCCTTGCATCTTGGGTTGTAAGGTGGCACAGGATAATGGCGACAGCTGCTGTTTGCCCTTCCTACCTGGAGCTATGGTTGCACTGAGGACCAGCATCCGTGACCGATATCATATTAACGTAGGTGATGAAATAGAAAAAAATAATAGTTTAAATTAAAGCTGAAATCCATCATTCCAACACTGTTGTCAAACTCTAGTAAGTGTCTTATCTCTTTTTAAGGGATCTGTCTGTGATGACTGGGTGATCATGACCTGCTGCTCTTTCTGTGGACTCTGTCAGCTGGCCCGAGAACAGAAGGCCAGAGGCTAATTTGGATATTAGGGGAATGCAATCAACGATTTAAAAAAAAAAAAAAACTAAATTAATGGAATACATTTTTTTAATATGATTTGCTCTTTTTTTCAAACTGTATCAAATGTTTAAATGACCCTTCAACTATGAAATGTTGGATTTGATTTTATTGCACCTTGCATTATATTTTATACAATAAACTGACCCTTATTGACTGCTTTTACATCAATCCGTCTACCTCAATTCAAGCCAATATTATTATAATAAAATTCCAATAATTATAAGTATACAAATATGTATTTACAGAAAGATTTATCTGCATGACAAATAAAAACAGCGAGACTAGGCAGCACTGCTTATTGTCTGATCTGACTTTGTTGGTTCCTCTTTCTATTCCTGGGAGGAGAAACTCCTGTTTAAAAGAGAAAGAATGCTTCTGATAGCTGCAAAACTATCGGAAAGTATTTCATGAAGGTAAGGTACTAACTCCTATTTGTTTTTAAATCCAGAGCTTGCTTTTTTAGCAAAGATATGAGCGTTTGTATTACTTTGAATTAGTTCTCTGTTTGTTTTGCTCACAATGTCTTTGTACGTAGATCAATGTCACTTTCATTAACAAATGGAGCAAGTGGGGAAAACAGAGCTTGTCATTTACATGTGAACTTTAGGAAAGGTGTTTAAGTATAGACTTTATTTGTACTGTTTTAATACAAAATCTAGTTTTATTTTTTAAATAAAATAGTTTAGAGAAGTCGCTAATTGAAGAATGGGGAAACTGTCAGCTAATATGGGTTATTAGAGAAGTTTGTTTCAGAGTAATGTCATTTTAGGAGAAATACATTTTTTTCTGTCTGCATTCATATAAAGTGCACAGTATGAGTTACACCCCTTTTGAAAATTATTATTTTCTTATAATTTCTCAGTGAATATAGACTATCTTTTGGTGCATTTAAAAACAGTTTAATTAAACACTTAAATTCCTTTGCTTTTCATAAAAATTTAACTCATTGGTGTGTGATAATATTTCCACAGTGATCTTATAAGATTAATTCCAGTTTTGGTTTGGTACTGACTGATCTGCTATATACTGTATACACACAAACATGTTATTGTATAGCATCCTATTTTGTGTAGCATCCAATGTATGAATGTAAAAGGATTGTACTCTTTATTACTTTCACTAACCTCTATGTCATTTTCTTAATTGGTAATACATGAAATAAATAATTAAAACATCTATAGCTTGTTCTTGCTTTAATTTATGACATCCAAAGAAACAAAAATGTACATTTGACATTTCAGATAAAATTGATTATAACCTCAACCTTTTTTTTCTCTTTACCAGCTGGCTGTTAAACTCTCAATACTGGACTAGATGCAGCCCTCACAGAGTGAAAGGCTTTGTAATGTTGGACTCAGTTAATAGGAATTACATTTAAAAGTGGAACTGAAAAATATGGCATATTCTGCATGTCACGAACTGACGCTAAAGGCTACATTCATCTGTCTCCTAAAACTTGCCTGCAGCTACAGTTTCAGAAGTTGCATAGAGATCCCAGATTCTAATCATACAATCTTCACATGTGTTAAAAGTTATGAACGAGACATAACTGCGATTGTGAGTGATGTATTTCCCACTGCATTAAATCTTACCATCTCTCGTAGCAACATTGAATATTTGCAAAGTCAAAGCTTCGATCATCTGCCTAATCTGACTGCTCTGATACTGGACGCTAACCATATTACTAACATCAACAAGGATGCTTTTAATAATCTACACCATCTTCAAACTTTAAATCTGTCCTGCAACAACATATCGTTTCTCCACCGGGATGTCTTCAGTGACCTCCATAACCTTGCACAGCTGCTCCTGGGAAGCAATAAACTGACTAATCCTGACAAGTATCTGTTTTCCAGTCTGACAAACCTCAAGATTCTTGACTTACGCAGAAACCACTTGTATAACTTTTCCTCTGTGGTTGAAAGCATAACGAACCTGACCAGCTTGATAAAACTGGATCTTTCATTTAACAAGCTGACCACCCTGCAACACTCCACCTGTCTGCCAGAGTCACTTGCTTCGCTCTACCTCAGCGATAACAAACTAAAGACACTGGGATGTGACAAGTCTTTCCTAATGAATGTCAAAGTGCTGGATTTCTCAGACAACAAAAAACTGGCAACCAAATCTTTCCTTGGCCTGAAACTGGAGAATATAAGGTACATGCGGTTGCGCTTTACCAATATCTCCATTTTCAAACTTCTTACTTATCCCAATGTGCATCCGTGGCACATTGACTTTTCTGGCCTGAAGCTGAAGAACTCCCATGCACTGAGTTCACTGTGTGTCCTTATGCGAAATCACAGCCATAAACATTTACAAATACCTAACATGTTCCTCCAGAGCAATTCTATAGGAGCTCTAAAAAACAATACATTTCGGTATTGCCCCAATATCACATATGAAATGGACCTCTCGCGGAACGAGCTGAAGAACGCTGGCTGCTTGCAGTTTCTCCACAATCAGACTCAACTGAACAGTCTCAAGATGGAGCATAATCATCTGACCAAACTAACGTCCTGCAACAAAGCAGAAATACATAATAGCCTGACAAGCCTGAGTTATCGATACAACCGTATTCTACAGATCAGTGGTTATGCCTTCAGCAATACCCCAAAATTACAAACACTGGAGCTGAACATAAACATAATTGCTTATATGGACCATAAAGCCTTAAGTGGGCTCAAAGATCTCAAGACTCTTCGTCTCGACAACAACCTCTTGACTGATATCTACAATGACAGCTTTGAAGATCTTACTAACCTGAAGACTCTGAACCTGCGCAACAATCAAATAGCTGTCATTTTCAACTACACCTTTCAGAATCTGTCTAAACTAGATATTTTAGATTTAGGCGGGAACAAGATCTCACAGCTGAAACCGCATGCTTTTGATGGGCTCTATAGCTTGGCCAATCTGTATCTAGACGGAAATCATCTTAAAATGATTGATGTCATACTCTTTGGGAAACTCTCTAGCACCCTGCAGGTGCTGGATTTGCAGGGTAACAAGATTGTGTATTTTACAGAACGTACCCACTCGCCGTTTAAAAATATGTCCAGACTTTACGACCTGAAACTTAATGGACAGCAACCTAGCGGCATTAACCTGTTGCCTAGTGCATTTTTCCGTGGTCTAACTTCTCTGAAAAGTCTGTATCTCACCAACAATCATATTATTGGATTTGGTGATGAAACGTTTGATGACCTGAAAAACTTGGATTACCTAACTCTGGACAACTCATGTGCTGGGGTCGCCCAGCTCCAATCTGGAATTTTCAAAAACCTTCAAAAACTAAGGATGTTATCTCTTGAGAACATGGGTATTAAATCTTTTTCAAAAGATGTTTTCGGAAATCTCACAGGACTGAAGACGCTACATTTGAATCGCAATCCTATGATGTCTTTGGACATTAGTTTACTGGACAATCTGACTAATCTAACATACATCGACATGCGCAGTTGTCCTCTCAGTTGTGGCTGCCATAACAGTGATCTACAGAACTGGACCATAATGAATAAGAGGCTCCAATTTCCACATCTTTTCAATATCACATGCCCAGACCACCCAGGCTCATATTTTCACAACTTTGACACTAAAGTGTGTTATTTGGACATAGAGCTTTACTTCTTTTCCTCAACCTCCACATTGACAATTTTATTAACCTTAATACCACTTCTCTATGTCAAACTTTACTGGAAATTCAAGTATGGCTACTATGTGTTTCGATCGTGGTTTGGAGAACAGTGGCGTCGCTTAAGGGACCAGGAGGAAAAATATAATTACGATGCCTTTGTTTCCTACAATTCAGCAGATGAAGACTGGGTAATGGAACAGTTACTGCCGAACCTTGAGGGTTCTTCATTTCGCCTGTGCCTCCACCATAGAGATTTTGAGCTAGGCCGTGATATAGTTGACAACATCGTAGCTGCCGTCTATGGCAGTCGTAAAACTATCTGTGTGGTCAGTCAGAGCTTCCTTTGCAGTGAATGGTGCTCTCTAGAGATTCAATTGGCTAGCTATCGCCTCTTCCAGGAAATGCAAGATGTGCTTTTGCTTGTCTTTCTGGAGCCTATCCCTGAACGTCAACTGTCCGCTTATCATCGCATGAGGAAAGTCATGCTCAAAAAGACTTATCTGCAGTGGCCTGGGTCAAACTGTTCTGATCCAAACAGTGCAAAAGAACTGTTCTGGAATCAGTTAAAGAGAGCTCTAAGAAGCAGCAACACCGGAAACCAAGAGGAACAGAAGATGGATGACAATGATCAGAGGAGAAAAGAGAAAGTGTGTGCGGACAAGGAGGAAAGAGAATATTTTGTAAATCAGACACCAACAGAAGATGAAATATATTACCTGATGCCCTAATTACACTGACACACACACACACACACATATACATATATATATATATATATATATATATATATATATATATATATATATATATATATATATATATATATATATATATATATATATATATATATATACATACATACACACAGTTGAAGTCGGAATTATTAGCCCTCTTTGAATTTTTTTTCTTTTTAAAAATATTTCCCAAATGATGTTTAATAGAGCAAAGAAATTTTCACAGTACTTGCCTAATTACCCTAACCTGCCTAGTTAACCTAATTTTCCCAATTAAGCCTTTAAATGTCACTTTAAACTGTATAGAAGTATCTTGAAAAATATCTAGTAATATATTATGTACTGTCATCATGACAAAGATAATATAAATCAGTTATTAGAAATGAGTTATTAAAACTATTATGTTTAGAAATGTGTTGAAAAAAATCTTCTCTCTGTTAAACAGAAATTGGGGAAAAAATAAACAGGGGGGATAATAATTCTGGCTAATAATAATATAATATATGATATAATATAATATAATGTAATATATATATGATCAAATTTAATCTGTGATATATAAACCCGATTAACTGACTTCAGTAAATTTGACAGCCTGTAAATGATGCATACATGTATATACAATGAATATGTTTGTAGCTTGTTTTATGTTTAGCATACAGTTTTACTACTTGAACAACTATTTCAGAAAAGTGGTCCCAGTGTTTCTTTTCTCCTAAGTCTTTTACAAAGATGTACAAAACAATAATCTGAGGGGAAAAAAACCTTGGAAAATTCGACTATTTTGAATTTTTATTTTTATGCTTTTGTTGTGAAAATGTAAAGAAGCAGTATAATGCAAAAAGTAAATAATTACATAAACTAATAAATAAGAAATTCAACATACAATAGCTGTTTTTTTTTACTTTTAAGTGTTACACGGTTTAATGTTTACATTTCAGTTTGCCACAAATTATTTTACCAATGTAAACTGTGAAATTAGTTTCATGTAAACATTTCAGTTTTGTACTGCCTTATTAAAGGAATATCTCAAAACCGTAGAATACTGAACTTGAGTAGAAATAATAAAAGTCCAGCCTAAAATGTATTTTAAAGACATTTGACTAAATTAATAACCAAAAGAAATAAATAATCAAGCAGCATCATTTGTTGTAGATAACACATTTATCGCATTTAGGTAGGAGAATCAACGAAAACTAGGTTTCAATATCTGCAGCACAAAAAATGATTTGATATTAAGAAGTTATTCACTCTTACTAACTTTTAATTAGTATATAAAAATACACTAAAGAAATCATGGCTATACATAATGTGAGCATGTTGAACTCCCAATCTGAAATCACATGTAGAGGTGATGGTCTTTTTGAAACAATAAAAAAGTTAAATCAGTATTGTGAAGGGGAAGAAATTATTCACACAAAAACAGCAAGCAAACAATTGCTTAGCGGAACCAGCAATGATTCGCTCTGGTCAGTACTCTTCTCTAAGGGAAAAGGTGAGGGTAAAATGGTGTGTGTGACTGTGACCTGGGACAAAGAGTCATACTAGGATATTCTGACCTGTGTTGCGTGTTAGATGGATGTGGACAACGAAAAAAAACGGCTCATACTGAAATCCCTCTGTGAGATAAGATGCTGAGAATGAGAAAGGAGCCGTTTTTTTTCTTTCATCCTGAATTTGTAACTGATGGGACCAGAAGCTGGATCCTCCAAAAGAAGCTTCTTGTGGTCTTTCTTTCCTGCTGTCATAAAATTGATATGAATCAATATTAACATCTGTGTCTTCTCTAAACTGCTGAGAGATTTTGGACAGATCTAAATCTACATTAGTCCAGCTCTCCCCTCTGCTGCGGAACTGCTGCTGGGAATGTGGATTTACAGGATGATCCTCCCAGGTTGGGGCTTTGAGTATAGGTGCGGCATGCTGGGTGAAGGTCTGGTCCTGGTTGAAAAGCTGTCCGATGGGATGCTGATGAGGTCTGAAGTTATCCTGAGACAACATAGCTGGTCTCCACTGGTCAAACTGCAAAAGACAGACCAATCAAACTCACAAGCAAAAATAGCCACGCAATTCCAATGTTATAAATGTCAGATTTGCAGTAAAAACTTGAAACATAAATTTCCATAAAATGTATATGTTAACGGTATATTGAAACATTTGCTTATATTTTCCAAAAAACAAACCACAGATTAAAGGGATCAGAAAAATATCAATCTGTAAACCTGTTTCATATTTTAACATGCGTTGTGGATGTGACCAAAGAATGTAATGCAAGTTTAAAGTATAAAACATGCTTTGTAAAAAAACCTGTGAATTCAACTTCATAACCCAAAAGAAACAATACTAATCAAAGGGATAAGAGTTGTCTTTGTGTGGAACAAAAATTATATTTATTATTAATTATTTATTTTTTATAATGTTTTTAAATTATTATTCTAATTATTATTTTACATTTTTGCATTTATGAGAAAAAAGCTTTGTTATAGACCTCCTAATCTAGCCATTAGGGAAGTGTCAGATGTGAAATTGGCACTTGTATGACTTAATAAAATCGTTTGAAAATTTTGACAAAGATATTTTTGAGTATTTTTACAGTACTTTAAAGTACAAGCCTACAAAAACCACTTAGAAAGAGTTTTGCTAATTGGTGAAAACTTTTATTTAAAAAAAAAACATTTTTCATAAATTTAAAGTTTGACATGGAAAGAATTTCCTAACTTTACAGTTTCTTAGCTTCTGTAATTATTTATAACAAATCTAGCATTAAGCCCTGGTCAGATCACTTGATTTTGTCACAATTTCGGTACAATTTCGTTGACATAAGGGAGACATAAAAAACAAACGAGCATCATGTCACAAGATTCAATTGTTTTTTCTTGTGTAATGTGGCATAGTTCATGCCAACCGATACCATGTCTGCGACGCTTCACGACACCATTGCAGAAAGTCAAGCATGTTCCATTTTTTTCCCGATCTTCACGATGAGTTTCGTCACGTGGGTGACAGTGGACAATAGAAGCACATAATTTCTCAGTTATATCGCAGGTGCTGCCGTTAATCCATGGGTCAGGTAATCAAAAAATAGGCTGCATATTTACTTATGGGTGGATAAGATCATTGGTAGCGACGCAGTGGCGCAGTAGGTAGTGCTGTCGCCTCACAGCAGGAAGGTCGCTGGTTCGAGCCTCGGCTGGGTCAGTTGGCGTTTCTGTGTGGAGTTTGCATGTTCTCCCTGCGTTCGCGTGGGTTTCCTCTGGGTGCTCCGGTCCAAAGACATGCGATACAGGTAAATTGGGTAGACTAAATTGTCCATAGTGTATGAGTGTGAATGAGTGTGTATAGATGTTTCCCAGAGATGGGTTGTGGCTGGAACGGCATCCGCTGCATAAAACATGTGCTGGATAAGTTGGCGGTTCATTCCGCTGTGGAGACCCCAGATTAATAAAGGGACTAAGCCGAAAAGAAAATGAATGAATGAATGAATGAAGATCATTGGTTATGCAAACTTTAGGTACTTTGTCTAAAATGTAAAGTGTTTTAAGCAATTTGATTGGACAGACTGGCACAAATATGCAGACATCTCCATTTCTGAGCTCTCTCAGTCTTCTGAGCGAGTTTGTTCTTCCGAGGTAATCTGGAAACACGTTCAGTGCTGCTAAAACATTGTAAAAGCCTGTCTTGCTTATTCAAATTACTTGATTAAACTAAAACTCACCAGCAATGGATGATTTTGTCATTAAAAATTAAAAGTTGAATATAAGTTTCTCTAAAACTGTGAATTACTTAAATTTTATTTAGGCTAGATTTTATTTTATTTAACAAACCAGTTTGTGTTTTGGTGCTGAAGCATATAGTGGAATGGTTTTGAAGCAGTTCACCTCAGATGTTATTATTGTTTATCTAGTAGATAACTGACAAACAAAAAAAAAAATATTAAGATGCAAATTATGCCAAACAAATCTTTTTGTATTAAAAAGATATTATGATAGTTTGTGCCCGTCCACTACTCAACTGTGTGGGTGGATATTTGTTTTGCTCCTTGGAAACTAGGGATTTAATTAATGCTTTACTGTGATTGTTGTATTACAAATCTCTGTGATATATTTGCTAATTTTTTTTTTTGGTTTTTCATTTTCTCCATCTCATTCTAAGCAAGTTCAGGTGAGAAAGTGCGTAATAAGTAACTATGTCATATACTACAAATTCCTCCGTCACGACTTTAACTGAAAGGAGATAGAGCCTTTGCAGTAGCTGCTCCACGTTTGTGCCACCGGACATTACGAGTGCTTCTTCTCTCTCTATTTTTAAGTCCAGACTTAAGACACATTTTTATTCTATTGCCTTCCCTGGCTTTTAATCCTTGCTGTGCATTGTTGCTGTCATACTATTAATCTTATTATTACTTATTATTATTGTTATTTTACTGTCTTATGTCCTATGGTTTTGTTCAGCACTTTGGTCAGTGCCAAACTGAAGTTAAATGTGCTCTATAAATAAACTTTACTTACTAACTCATGGCTGGAAAATATACATTTAGATTTAAAAGAAAGTATCTTAATATTAAAAAGAAAATATACGTTAAATCCTATTATAACGTCATAATGTCATAACGAATGCCCTTAAATAATGTAGCCTAGTTGTCAGCAAGCATAAGTGTTTATCGAGATTGACATAAGATAAAAAAACATTGAAATGAATAAGATAAGAAACATTGTTATAGCAAAACTTGTGACTGCTTTGGGAAATAACGCTCGTCGTAGACGTCACGGGATGACTGATCATGAAGGAACATGTAGTCTGGCACATTTGTTACCCAGGACCAAGTCAAGATTTTATAAAGACAAAATCTCATAATCTGATAGTGACTTTCGTAACCGACAGTAAAAATCGTGTGATCTGACCAGGGCTTTAGTTATTTGGTTTAGAGAAATTAAACACTGATTGATTACATTGACTCACCATGTCCACCTGTGACTGTTGTGGTTCTTTTAGAAAGAATTGAGGAGAAGAGATCTTCCACTCTTGTACCTTACGCTTCTTGGTGGAAACACCCCTGTCCAGATGTCGCTGAACTTGATCTGACAAGAAATCTTTCTGTATGGCACTGTCTAAGATGCAAAGAAGTCATTATAAACATAAATCATGTACACAACGATATTTCAATAACACTTTAATAACATTTCCCCCCTACAAATCTAACAATGCTATTCATGCATGCTTTGATTTAAGCTTTAGAGTTAAAGGGAAGATTTTTTACTGTATAAACCCAACATGAATACAATAAGATTATGAAACTTGTTTAAGCTGCAATACAGAAGCATTTCTCCTTTATGTTGGACACTCTCAGTTGTCACTTTCCACAAACTTCAAAGAAGTCCCATACCTGTCCAAATCGGAATGTTTCTGGTGTTACACCTATCCTCAATCTCCACTGCATGGCTAAACGGTGAACGGTCTTCACATGTCTGCTCTGTGCTTAGCTGAGAGGCTTTTTGCTTCCCATTCAAGGATGAAAGCAGCCTGTGCAGGTTGTGATTTAACTGGAAGCTGTGTCTTTTTTGTAAAGTCTGCATCAGGGTCTTCTTACTCTTATCCAGTAGGGAGCGCTGATGGCTAGGCAAATAGAGGTCTGAAGCCGAGCACAAACGTTTAGCCAGCCTTTTAACACCTTCTCTACTAGACACTGACATTTCCTCCTCCTGGTTGTCATTGTTTGCTAATTGTCCGGCCCCAGAGTCCAGTCCAGGTAGAGAGGTTAAAGGCTGCAGATCTTCCTTATTTGGGAATTCCACTATTGCAGAGGTTTCCTCAAATCTCTGAATATGGTTTCCATCATCAGGAGTCTTAAGAGTGCTTGTTTGAGAAATATTAAAGTTATTCTTATTAGTTTCACCTGGAGTAGAGCAAAACTGGTGTACTGGTTCATTTTCTGAGGACGACAAAATCACTTGTTCAGGTTCTTTAGGACTATTTTGCTTTGTTTTGCTATTATTACCTTCCATTACAATTCTGGTGTTTCTTTTATGATTCCCATCTACACTTGATGATGCTATAGGAACTGAGACTTCTAGCTGTCTAGTAGTCTGGAAACTACTTGTTTTTTTCCCAGTAAGCTCTTTTCTTGAAGTTTTCCTCTTGATGTGCGGGGGTGAATTGTTGTCTGGCTCCGGTACGTCATTGAGAATGCAGTCCTGGTCTGAATCAGGTACTAATGGAGGTAGCTGTGATCTAATGTGCACCATAGACTGTTTTCTCTGCTCCTTTTTCTGGTTATCTTGCTTTATTTGCTCGCTCACCAGTCGCTCAATATCCAACGATCTAACCTCGTTGCTAAAAAGGCCTTTGATGGAGGTAAGGCGTCCTTCAGTTATGATGCTTGGCTTCTGGGGGATGAATGGCTTGGCGAATGGCCTCTCATTTTTAGAACCAGACATTGGATGGATGTGGTGGCGCTGGGCTTTCTCACCAACTTCTTTTCTGCTTTGCTGAGGGCATGGCTGAGACCTGTTTCTCTTTTGACCTCGAATCTGATTCCTCTCCTTCCTTGTTTTAAGACGTCTCACTTTATGTGCAGAGTTGCAAAGCACGTCTGTTTTCAAGCTGCTGCTTTCTGTGACGTTATGGCAGGAAGACTTGGCTTTGCTACTGTGCTGTTCGTTGGATGTCTTTGGCAAGTTGTGTTTAAAGCTTTTGGTAAAAGATTGGCTCATCTTCATGTTAAGACTGTAAAACAATAATAAATAATAAAATAATCTGTCATACTAAAATAATTAAGACTAACGCTATAAGTAAACATTAATAATAATGCTATCCACAATGTTAAAACATTGTGGTTAACACTGAGCAAACTCAACAAACGAGGTTACCAACCTACCTCAAATAAAGAGCATTATTTGTAGACAAACTGTCAAAATAAACAGTTTCATTGTGAAATATTTACCAAATAGACTCGGTATGTAGCTGAAGTCTAAATGCCGTTAGGTTTTACCTTTACGTTGCTCGGCAACGTGCTTCCATAAATCATCAAAAGTACACCCGGGTAAATAATAATAAAAATATTTTTTGTCAAGAGCATTGCTATTAAGTAATGCTTAAATGTTTCACGTACATTTGCAACGCAACGCAACTCGTTTAATTTGACGTCCGTATGGCGTTCATTGGCGTTTAATGTTATCTCATAGGTCGATCGTGCTCGGCTATCTGCCAGTAATGCCTGGTTCGATATTCCTGCTTCCGGGGTTTGGCAGCTGACCGCTGGCTGACTGATTCAACACAAAACTCTGCTGTAGAACATTTGTCGGTAACGGTATTTCTTTGGTTTAGATTAATGGGTCGACATATGTGATAACGTGTATTCAAAAATATTTATTTGCATAATAATGTGACGCAATGTCCAAACGCATTTGCGGGTTGTTGTAAATGGAAAGCATCTGCATGCTAAGTGCTACATTGGCTATATTAACGTTAGTTGCTAATCTATAAACACGTTTAACTAGTTTCAGGACCTTATGTTGTAAACTTTTAATAATATTCAAACAGCAAAGCAGTTAATGTGCACACTATGTCCATAATAGATTTTTCTTCCGCTTGTTTGTGGAGATACTAACGTTACTGAAATGCAAACTTTATGTAGAATAGCACAGACTAGTGAAGCTGCGTAAAAGTAACTCTATTCGTGCTTGCCACAGGACATGAAGAGCACAAAATCTAACCTCAGTGCAACTTGAATTTGATATTTTGCATATTTATAGCATTTTTTTACGTTTAGGCACACAAATGCTTTAAGTATGCAACTTGGATTTGATATTTTTGCATTACGTAAAGCATTTTTGTGCTTTAACTGTAAAACATCAGATGTTGTTTTGTTGAAAGCAAAGATCATGGAGAAAATGTGACCTGCCATGTCCCTCTGTCTTTCCTCAGGAAGTGATGAGTGGAGATTCAAACCCTGCAGCCACACCCACCCCCTGTCAGGACATACAGGGAGATGGACGATGGATGTCATTGGTGGTTCTTTTGAATAATATCAGAATTAAAAAGATATTTATGTGTTCTGTCTAGATAAGATATCTGTATTATGTTGCTAAAATGCGTTTATCTGCTTTTCTCATATGCAAATTGAGTTATAGTACCATTGTCTTGTCTTTGCAGCACAATCGATTTGTATCAGACAGTAAAGGAAAAGAGCCTGATGTTCTGTTTGTTGGAGATTCACTCATCCAGCTTCTGCATGAGTTTGAGGTATAGCAAAGTGTGCATACTTGACACACACACACACACACACACACACACACACACACACACACACACACACACACACACACACACACACACACACGTACGTACACGTACATATACAAAGAGAATAAGGATATTCAAACTTCAAAACAATAAAAGTGTAATGCAATACTAAAATGTGACCTGCTAAGACACACGCATGCATATATAAAATATATTTTCTTGTTGGCAGGTTTGGAGAAAATTGTTTTCTCCTCTCCACGCTCTGAATTTTGGGATTGGTGGAGATGCAACACAGCATGTGCTGTGGAGGCTCATCAATGGAGAACTGGATTACATCAGCCCAAAGGTACATCATTTAACATATTCATCATCATTTAAGTTGTCTAACAATTATTTTATTTTCAATAAAGAATTAACAATGAAAAAAAATCCCTCAAATTTAAGTAAATAAATTTACTTACAGAAACAAATGAAGGAGACCTTGTTGTAACAGAATAGAGGAAGCTGATGGTTTCTTATGTCTGTTTTTGTGCAGGTGGTGGTGTTGTGGGTCGGCACTAATAATCATGGTCAAACACCAGAACAGATCTGTGGAGGAATCATGGCCATCATCAATGTGATCCATCAGAAGCTGCCCCATTCTCACACTCTTGTACTGGTTAGTAATTTCAGCTTTTATCTCACACTCAAAGCTTTCATTATATTCTTATTTTGTTTATTTATTGGTAGTTTTTTATTTATATTTTCTTTAGTATGTAAGTCTATATATATAATAAAAAAATGCCATGTTCTAGTATTTTGAGTGGGTCTGAAAAGAAATCGGAAACAAAGGTGCTTTAAATAATTTTCATAGAATAATTTTAATTATAATGTAATACAGTAATATGTACATATGTTTGTCCAGAACTATCAAGGTACAGTCAATAAATCCAATAAATAAATCCAGATGTGCCAATCACTGAAATTACGCAAAAAGGCATGGCAGATTTACACAGAATAATATCTTTGCATCTGAAAATGTGAGATGCAGCACTCTGGTATGATTCTGCCATGTTGCCGTCAAATAAAACAGTTGTCATGCCAAATTAGCTTGCAGTGGTCTAATTGGTCCACTGCTTTGAAACTGACATTGAGCGGTGCTGCATGTAAAAGTAGAAATTTTTTATCGTGATGCAGCATCTTATAAAAGACAGCACTCGAGTACGAAGCGCTGCAAAAAGTGTGAGTGTAAAACGATCACGCATGTTCATCAAGCATGTGTGTATATAGAAATACAATGGAGTTATAAGACATTGTGTCATGCTGTGTGCACATAAGCCAGTCTGAGTCTCTTCTCTATACACACAATAGCAGTGATTAACCAGGAGCTGTCCACTGCACCTGCTCACCCATCCAACAGATGAATGGATCTATTTTAATGACATGCACAGGAGATTTCAGTTTTGAAGCTTACGGAATCGTTTTTTTTTTAATCTGAAGTTTTTAATTTAATATTTTTGTTGAAACAAAAAACACATCTATAATACCCTGACTTTTCCTAAATACGTGTATTTTTCTAACAGTTATTTTTATTAAAATTACAAAACAAGAGTTGAGTATTTCTACCTTGACCATAGCAGTCTAAACAACTACATGTACTTCAGTGTCTGCTACTTTTACTCATGACTTTAGGTATGCGCAGCTCTGTTGCCAAGCAACTTCATGCTAATTCAAGAATAAAAAACGTAACTTTGTGTTGGTAAAAACATAATTTTATTTCATATATGTCTTTCAAAACAGCATATGCAGTGCCATGAATAAGCCTTGCTTGTAAAAGTAAAAATGAAAGTGAGGCGCAGACATTCGCAGATGGTCTAGTAGCCTGACTAGATTTATAGGCTATATTACCAAAAGGTTGTATTTTTAGGGTGATGAGTTAATTAAATATGACGACAGACATTCAAAGCTTAAATTTATTTATTCAATAAAAGCTTTGAATGTAAATGTGACATAACAATATGAAGTCTTATATGAGAACGGTCTGAATGACTGCTATGGTAATTCTAGTAGTTCTAGAATTCTGGTAGTTCCATTGTTAATGTTTGATGTGATTTTAGGAGAGGGTTGGGCTCAACCTTTGAAAGCTTTTTTACACCTATTTATACATTTCTATTTTTCATTATTACTTTTTTGAGCCTAGTAAACGCAGTAGGTCATTGATCGACATAAAAGACATCTATTAAAAGCATGAAATCTTAATTTATGTAATATTAGTGTTTATTCAGTCGTTTTTACCATGGAATCTTTTTGTAACTTTTTTTTACTATTTTTTTTTTTTTTTTGTGGGGGGGGGGGGGGGGGGGGGGGGGGGGGGGGGGGGGGGGGGGTTCTCTATTGTGAAAATGTTCATTATTCCTTGTTTTATGAACATTAAGCAATGTTTGTACTAAATAGACCAAACGTTTTGGATGTATTGTAACGCAATACTCTTCTTTCTTCTCCACTAGGGGTTGCTGCCGAGAGGTAAAAGCCCAAACCCTCTCCGCGAGCGTAACACCAGTGTGAACGCTTTAGTTCAGGCTGAGGTAGCATCTCTGTCTCACGTCTCCTTCCTGGACATGGACCCAGGGTTTGTTCACTCAGACGGCTCCATCGCACACCAGGACATGTATGATTACCTGCACCTCACGCCTCATGCCTACCAGAGAGTCTGTGAGCCTTTACACGAACGCCTTAAATCCCTGTTAGATAAACACACTCCCTGAACACACTTACTAAATACAGCATAAAACAGCCTTTCCTGTGTGACGACAGATGTCTCATCCTTTATGCTCTACAAGCAGAGCCTTCTCGAGATACAAACACCCTCAGGAAAACCCATGACTGTTTAATACACATAAACATACATCACATGCTTTCAGTCAGTGTGCGTTACTGCTTTCTGGTCACTACAATGATGCTATTCTTTATTGAGGTATATAACAGGAGAATTCATCTAAATATAATAAATATATCATGTTATTTCTCATGCCATTCCAAATATTGTATGCTGAGTTTTTCTTTGGAGAATCGAACAAGCATTGACCCAAAACAAAAAAGGTTATTTAGTCAGACAAAATAAATAGTCATAGAGGTTTGAAACGACATGAGGGTAAGTTAATAATTCCTTTTTTTTTGGTAAACTAATTTCTTTACACAAATTGGATACTACATTCCAAAGGCTGTGCTTGTATAAACAAAAAAGTAACGATATAGTCATGTATTTTGCAGTGTAATATTGAACTCCATGACACAATGACGGAAGAACTTCTTGTGCTTTTTGTGTAGGAAACAACAGCAGACATTATTGCCCTTCAGAGGCTGACAACCATTTGTTTATTTGTTGAAACGAACAATACGGGCTATTTTGCTTTTGTTCGCCAGTATTGGATCTTCACATGCCCATAGGCTCTCTTCTAAGAAAAGAGTAGACGACTCATGTGAGGATGCACTTGTGATAAAAAGAATAGTTCATCCAAAAAAAGAAAAAAGAAAAAAGAAGCCATTTGTTTACTCACTCTTTACTTGTTTATAATCTTCATGTGTTTCTTTCTTCTGTTGAACACAAAAGAAGATATTTTGAAGAATGACAATTGACTTCTTTAGTGTTTTGTTTTCATACTATAGAAGTCAATAATTTTCAGCTTTCTTTAAAATATTTTCTTTTGTGTTTCAGCAGAATAAAGAAATTATTATAAAGGTTTGTAACCACTTGAAGGCGAGTAAATAGTAAGAACACGTTTATTTCTGGGTAAACTATACCTTTAAAATGATTCCTCACGGTTTAACCTTTTGCTTTTTGCTGGAGATTCTTTGTGATGAACATTGAATTAGTTTCATTTATTTTTGTAGAGTATTATTGAAATGAATTCTCTCCTCCGTACATGTCTGGTTTATATGTCTTTAGTTCATTTAGTGTTTTGTTCCAGAATGTTTTAAGTTCTGTACTTTTGCCACCAAGAGTGTCTGAAATATTTACACTATGGATGAAGTCTAAAATCTCATAACTAAAGGCCAGGAATGGGTGTTGGTGGTCTGTGCATGACTCGGCTGCTAATAAGCAGAGAATTTAAATCATAAGTAACCGATTGGCCCGTCTTTGTTTTTATTGCTGTATGCATTACAGTCAACCAGTCGTCACGTTCAAATGGGTGTCGAATGTGGTTAATGTGTGATTCTGCTGCTGCTTTATCCTTGTATTTGTACTTGTGTCTTGTGAACGTCGTCATTCTCAAGGAGTCTTGTGTGATTCCAGGAATTGTTTCCTCATGGCGTTGAGATTCCAGTCTGAGGGGTTACATGTCATGGCTGGTGCTGCGATAAACAATTGTCATGTTAAATGGTGGAATAAACCTTAAGAAACATACTAAATGTATTGCTTTGGAATTTCTTTTGAAAAACTTTCCTTTATCACGTTTGGGTTATAAGTTCACAATACACTTTATAAGCATTCAAGTTAAAAGATGAAAACTTTTGAAAGGACAGAGATTAAGTTTGTCAAATATACTCTCATTATATTTACTCAAATGTACTGTACTGTTCAAATGTTTGGGATCAGGTTATTTTAAAGTCATTTTCTCACACACACACACACAATATGAACTCACTATAGATATATCGATCAACTTTTTATCAAAGATGCTCAAAAAAAAAAAAAAAACATTTTGTCTTGGGACAGTTATGAAAAACATTTTTGATCCACTTCAAATGATGACTACTATATCACCACCTCAGATGTACATTGGTGTCTGATAATACAATGGCCTTAAAAAAGAAGAATTTATATTTATTCCTGAAGCAAAGCTAACTTTTCAATGAAAAAGGAAGGAAAGACTTAAAGCCGCGGTCACACTGGACTCATGCGTCGAGTTTCGCAGGTTGTTGCATTGCAAAGTTCAAGCTTGGTGAACTCTGACCTGCGAAATCACATCACTTGACTGCGTGAGACCAACCCAGGATCAAAACATGACCTCTCTGGACAGAAATTTAAAACATGGAGCAATCTCTCGCTTTTTTTAATGTCTAATCATCTTGTTTAATCCCGCCCCTATTCGCAGCGCTGTGCGACAGAATTTCGCAAGCTTAAACTCTAGTGTGACTGCGGCTTAATAGTGTGATCTGTCGGTGCTCGTTTAGTAAAGGCACAGCTAAACAGATGTGTTTTTTAGTCTTGATTTTAATGTACCTAATGCTGGAACACATCTGATCATTTCTGGAAGCTGATTCCAGCAGTGGGGAGTGTAGTAGCTGAAGGCGGATTCACCCTGTTTTGACTGAACCCTTGAAATTTCTAATTTACTTGATTTTAATGATCTGAGGTTTGTATTCAGTGAGCATATCTGTAATGTATTGAGGTCCTAGGCCATTTAGTGATTTATAGACAAAAATTAATACTTTAAAATTCTGAATGAAACTGGGAGCCAGTGTAAAGACCTGAGGACAGGTGTGATGTGCTCTGGTTGTCTGGTTCTGGACAGAATCCTGGCAGCAGCGTTCTGGATAAGCTACAACTGTCTGATTGTCTTTTTGGGAAGGCCAGTGAGGAGTCCATTACAGTAATCCATCCTGCTGCTGATAAAAGCTTGAACAAGTCCTCACTGGAAACAAAGCAACTAATACTTGCAATGTTTTTGAGATGACAGTATGCTGATTTAGTTACTGCTTTGACATGACTATTGAAATTCAGATCTGACTCCAGAATCACACCAAGATTTTTGACCTTATTTTTTGTTGTTTGACCCTTAGTATTAAGTGTTGCATGTTTATTTTAGAAGTTATTCTTATTATGCTTAATCAATGCTCTTTTTTATCATTGTTTAAAGAAATAAAACTATTGTGCTGCTTAATATTTGTGCAAATGATGCTTGTATTCAATCTTGAATAAAAATCTATTTTAATTTGGGTTATTTAAAATATATTTTAACATTACAAATGCCTAAAAACATTACACTACAAAACAAGCAAGCAAAAAAAAAAAAGCTTACCAACCTCAAACTACATTGGTAACACTTTAGAATAATGGTCCATTAGTTATTGTATTTACTAATATTAACTTAGTGTGAATAATCTTGTAAAACATTTATTAATCATAGTTCAACATTAATTATTGCATTGGTAACAGCCAAATTCTTGCTTGTTAACATTAGTTAATGCACCACGAATTAACATGAACTGATGTTATTCAGCATAAAGTTGTGTTGTGTTTAGCAATTTAAACCTGCCTAATGAGTTTCCCTCAATTTATCTTAGCTTTTCCCCACATTTTAGCCATGTAGTAAAATATGGGAGTGAATTTGGACAGTAGTTTAAAATTTAATAAACAGGTTAATTCAGTGATCAAGGCTAGCTTTTTTCAGCTTGGCCGCCTTGCCAAAGTCAAGCAATTTCTGAGCCAGCGTGATCTAGAGAAAGCCATTCACACTTTCATCAGCTGTCGTCTGGACTATTGCAATGCACTTTATGTTGGAATTAACCAAACCTTATACTTCATCGATTACAAGTGGTGCAAAATGCTGCTGCTCGCTTGCTGACCAATAGTCGCAAACATGAGCACATCACATCGTCCTTTACTCACTTCACTGGCTCCTGTTAAATTCAGAATTGGTTTTAAACTACTGTTTATTTTTAATGCAGTTAATGGTCTTGCACCTTCATATTTATGTGAGATTTTAAAGGTTCACAAACCGAACAGAGTCCTATGATCAGCAGGCTAGTTGTTGCTGGAAATCCCCAGATTCAGGTATAAACAATGGGGTGATGGTTCATTTGCAGTGGCAGGTCCAAAACTGTGGAATAACCTTACTTTAGAACTTCGCATCATCACAAATGTGGCACCGTTTAAAGTTAAATTAAAGCCTACTTATTTAGACTGTGCTTTTGATATTCGGTAGTATAAATGCTTGTTTTATTGACACTTCTGTTCTTACCATCTTATGTGTTTTAATGTTTAATTTTGTTTTTAATACTGTAAGCACTTGGGTAGCCTCCTGCTTGTAATGAGGTGCTATATAAATAAAGTTTGATTGATTTCATTGTTTGATTGATTAAATTACATTAACCTTAAGAAAGATTATTATATACAGTAAGAAATGTATTATGAATTGTTTGTTCATGTTAGAAAATAGATAAAATTAATGGACTATTATTTTAAATGTAACTAATACATTTTATATTAACAAAAATCATGAAATTATAATTAGAAAAAAAACCTAAATAGATTAAGTTAGGGAACTAGAACGAAAAATTATTTAAGTTTGTTATGCATTATTCAAGTAACTTATTTTCAGAAAGTTTTGATATTTTTGTCACTGCACAAATAAAGTTAGGTAACTCTTGATGCCCATAATCAGATAAGCTCAGGAAACTAGCTGGGGCATGTCATTGGTATACACAAAAGAGTGTCAGATGACACATGATGTCAGGGCTGTGATCAGACTGTCAAAGGTAAAAATTACAGGTTCAGGACATCTATAAATCAGCCAGTGTTAAGGGTTAGACACATGTCAGCATATAGGTAGATTTACAGGTAGAAAACAGTTTCTGTTTTGAAAGCTCACTCAAGATTTTAAGGTAGGCCTTAAAGAAAAATCTATAAACACTGATTCTCTGCAATAAAGTACTTTGTTCTGATATACATCAACAGACAATCTGCCCCACACGCTTTTATATCTTTATAGACACGGTGTAAATATTCACACAAGGCAGGACTAGGGCTTAATTTAAAATATGTGGCGTTTATGGGTTTAATAAATGTTATCAATAACAGCAATAATTCCTGTTGTCTGCAATTGTGAATACACGCACGCAGCAGGTCTGGAAGACATTTGTCTTTACAAAACTTTGTTTAATGCATTGAAAACTTTAATCTATGCATTAATGAGGGTTACAATTCTATTATAAGAATATTTAAAATGATTAATATTGTTAATTATACAAAAGGCCTGTTGCAAGTCTAATTGTAACCCTGCCTGGATAACAAAACTAGTTTTATGTTGCAATATTTTTGCCAAAAAAGTAGTCAAAATGATCAATATTTTATTTTTCTTCAGTAAATATATCAAAACTCAATATTTTATTAGCAACGTGCATCGCTAAGCACTTCATAAGGACAACTTGAAAGGTGGTTTTCTCAATATTTAGATTTATTTTGACCCCTCAAATTCAAGAATTTCAAATAGTTGCATCTCAATCAAATATTCTAACAAAGAATATGGTAATGGAAAACTTATTCAGCTTTAAGATCATTTCTAAATCTTAACTTAAAAAAGGTACTTATGGCTGATTTTGTGGTCCATGGTCACAATTCTGATTGGATGATGAATATTCTAAGGCAGGGGTGTTCATCTTAGGGTGCTTTCACACCTGTGAATCGATTCATTTGTTCCGAAACAGGGATTAAAATTGTTGCATTGTTGCAAAGTTTCCAAACGGACTAAAACAAGCTAAAACAAGTCACGTGCGAGTAAACTCTCCTCACATTGGTCAGAGTTTCACGGTTTATTTTGCAGAGTCCTGCTCACCTGTCGGGGGTGGATTGGTGGTGTTTGACAGGGTGCGCGCCACATGTCTGAAGAGCGAGGAGGGTTGCAGTGGGAAGGGGTAATGAGAAGGGTGTGCGACGTATTTGAGGACCGGGAGGGAGACGTGCGATTTCCGGGAGATTATCGCTCGTTTGTGGGCATCCGGGAGTCTGTGCATTTGCGGGAGACTCCCGAAACTTCTGGGAGACTTAGGATGTCTGGAATGACCTCCCGCCCTACTCTCTCTTCATATAGTCGTATGCCTATTACATATTCATAAAACACTGTGATATAGCCGGGCTTGGATCGTATCACTTTCTCACTACAATCGATCCGCTCCAGAGTTCATTTCAATGGAGCCGAGACCACCTCATTCAGGCGGTCTCGAAGCGATTGCTTTGGCGCGGAACCGAGCGCGATTTCCCTGTTCACATATGCCAAACGGACCGCACTAACTGGGCAAACGCGCCAGGTTCCGGAACAAAAGTCTAGGTGTGAAAGCACGGAGGGCCACAGGTCTGCACAGTTTAGCTCAGCAGTTCTTGCTCCTGGTCTTTGCAGCCGTCCGCACTGCTTTTTTACTTTTTTTTCTTGTTTCTTTAACACACTTAGCTCATTAAAAAAAAGATCCAAGAAGGACATGTGTTGAGATGGACCCTTATCACATTTCCAGGTTTTGCAGCAGCTGAAGTAGTCATATTTGGGTAAACTTAGAGCACAGTGAATGGGGGAGTACAACAAATAATTTTTTTACAATCTTATTTGCTGAAATAAATAAAAGTAAAACACCATGACAATGTTATCAAGACATTCAGAAAAAGGAAAAAAAATGTGTGAGATGGATAATAGGAGGCAGAAGAGAAAACAATGTCAAATTTATTGTCCTGCCCCATGACGCTGTATCAGAATCACCTCGCATAGAGCTAATTTGTTTTTTGTCATTTGATGCAAAAATGATATACATACACATACATATATTAATGTAAAAAACTGAAGATGCTGATGATCGTTAAATGTGTCAACAGTCTTGTAAAAAGGGTCCATCGACATGTTCTCTACACAGTGTTCACTGCTCTCTTCCCTCTACACACAGGAAATTGGCTGAACTTAAAGATTACTTAATTTAAAAAAGAAAAAAAATTTAAGTCATATGTTGCAAACGTTACTCTTTGAATTGAACCCACATTCAAACTGAAATCATAACACTTTAATATCCACTGATGTCCACTTTGCAGGGCCCTTAAGTTTAAATGGAACACACCTGACCAGGATTGAGAATTGCCCGTTTGTTTACATCCTAATCAAACTCCTGATCAAAATAATTGAGTGCTTCAGGCTTGTTTAAAAGCTACAGGTAAGTGTATTGAAGCAGAGTTGGAGCTAAACTCTAACTAAAACTTAGACTCTAAACTCTAAGGTGAGCAACTAATTTCAGATAAATGTACAGCTAAAATACAGTAGATCCAGGCAGAGCTTTCTTTATTGCATTACAGTTCTCCAAGTGAGTTAAGTTACAAAGGTCCCTGCAGACAACAACTTAAGAACTAACATAAAAACTAAAACCTACAAAGGCATAAACCAAAGCTCATACTTTAACCCCCCAATCCCCCCCCCCTCATAGAGACACACCCACACACAGATGTCATTCTCTCCTTCACCATGTTTAAAGTATATTAAAGCCTATTTATAGCTGTGTACACATTGTCTCATAATTACGAGATTCCTACTTGTAAAAATTGTTACTCATATTTGATACAACTCATATGTTGCAACTACCAATTACTGAGCGCCACATCTTGTTTCACGTGACCCAATTTTTACTCCAGTCATTAAACCCCTTTTCAGTTCAATATTTTGAAAACTGCAACTTAAACAGACATGGAAAGCTCTGAGCAAAGGTAAAGGAGTGGCCATGATGGTGCAAAACAGGAAAGAAAGGAAAGTAAGCAATGGTAATTTGCCAGTGGTCCATACTGACTCTGACTAACATCAGAACGTGGGAAAATGCAACATTTATTATTTAGAGTGCTTAATTTTTTTAATTTAGACAGAAACCTGCTATGAAAGGACAGAAAAATGGAAACTCATTAAAGCCATTTACAATCGTATCTGTTAAGCATATGAACACAATGGCCAATTTGGGGTACACAAAAATCCACTTGTTAGTGTTGCAAAAGCAAGATCCTTGCTGCAGCTAGCAGCTTGATGATGTACTAGACCAGGTCCAATACGTAGTGGATGTGTGTGCCAGCGGATTTTGGAAACAATATTTATATTAATTATTAATTACCCATCAAATTGTGTGTTATTAACATCTACACCTCCCCCAACCATCACAGTAGCATGTGCATTACCTTAGTGGGCGTTACAATGTCCACTACGTATTGAACCTGATCTAGTATGTCATCGTGCTACAGACTGCATCTTAAGGGATATCTTGATTGCAAGTGGAAAATGCTACTATTGTTACATTTTTCTACATTTTTGTAAAAACTTATCAAGTTGGTCATGGCAATTTGTAACTTTTTGATTTAGTGGCTAATTCGTATAAATTTGTACGATCTAATTCGTACAATTTAGTAAAATTTGCTCTTCACCTAATAACGGTTGGGTTTAAGGGTGGGGTTGGGTGCCCCGCCTCCTTTTTAAAATCGTAAAAATCATTTAAAATTTGTTTAATTTAGCTACTAATCCGACAAAACACATTTATTGACTTTTCCAGTACATGACCTCATTTTCTCCCTATTTTTGCCATTATTTTTTTAAATAACTGTCCGATGAAGGCTTTAATGGCAAGCGGAGTCCTCAGCCGTCAGATGTCACTTCACAGCAAAAGGCGCTAATGCCGTCATGTCTGTGTTTTTTAAGGCTCTTTGGTCACTTATTCGTTTTATTCTGATCGGATATGAATAAGATCACTTAAACCACTTCAGAAGGTGAAATTGCTCTTCACCTAATGACGGTTGGGTTTAAGGGTGGGGTTGGGTGCCACGCCTCCTTTTAAATCGTAAAATCATTTAAAATTTGTTTAATTTAGCTACTAATCCGACCAAAATGTAAAATACTTATGTTTTCTAGTGAGATCAGGTGGTAATTCTGATCAGGTTGCCAACACTGCAACCAAATCCATGATTGCTGCTGCACGCCAGTGTGTGACTCACAGCTTATTAAAATAATTCAGAAGCAGCTCTTTTTAGATGAGGAAATTCAGTCTCATGAATAATCATGCCATAGCCAGGGGGGGTTCGGGGGGTTTAAACAAACCACCCCCCATGGCCAAAAGGTCCCGAATTTGTCCTTTTAGTTATTTTATGTAATTTAATATTATATAATTTATTCATTCATTCATTCATTTTCTTGTCGGCTTTGTCCCTTCGGGGTCGCCACAGCGGAATGAACCGCCAACTTATCCAGCACGATTTTACGCAGCGGATGCCCTTCCAGCCGCAACCCATCTCTGAGAACTTCCACACACACATTCACACTCATACACTACGGACAATTTAGCTTACCCAATTCACCTGTACTGCATGTCTTTGGACTGTGGGGGAAACCGGAGCACCCGGAGGAAACCCACGCAAACGCAGGGAGAACATGCAAACTCCACACAGAAACCCAACTGACCCAGCCCAGCCGAGGTTCGAACCTGCGACCCAGCGACGTTCTTGCTGTGAGACAACAGCACTACCTACTGCGCCACTGCGTTGCCATTATATAATTTATTTATTATATAATTCAAATAATACATTTATATTTAATATATATTGTAATAAAGTGTAATTTTAAATAACTATGGCCAGTAATTCGAATCCCATGGAGCCTCAAAACCACAATAATGTGACGAGAGTCACGTGACATAACCCACTGAGTGGTAACATTTGAATCTTTGCTGCGAGCCTGCGACATCCATACTGAGTTAAAGCTATGGGTCGAAAAGAGCAAGAGTGGTGGAAAAGGCAGGCACGGCGGCATTATTGCAAAATATTGAACATATGTTCAAAAAGACTGACAAACAAGGTAAGGCTAAAGTTACTTACTTCCTAACAGATGAAAATCTGTCCTTATCCATAAGGGTTCTAGGCTAACTGGCTGCATTAAAGGCTGATTAGCCGGGACGTTCTGTACATTTATTGACTTGTCCAGTACATGACCTCATTTTCTCCCTATTTTTGCCATTATTTTTTTAAATAACTGTCCGATAAGGCTTTAATGGCAAGCGGAGTCCTCAGCCGTCAGATGTCACTTCACAGCAAAAGGCTCTAATGTCGTCATGTCTGTGTTTTTAAGGCTCTTTGGTCACTTTATTTGTTTTATTCTGATCGGATATAAATAAGATCACTTAAACCACTTCAGAAGGTGATCTGGGATGCATTCCAGATGAAACTGGACTGCTCTAATCATTTGTTAGACAAAATTAATATAAATAAAATAAATTATGACCTGGAGAAAATCTGAGCTGCACCTGAAACACCTGTAAGTGCGCTTTTACAGCCAAAATTCTATTAAAAACATGTTTACTATTAGCATAAAACATGTTCTCACTTTTCAGGCCTGTAACCAGACCCACCTCTCACTGACAAAGGTCCAGAATTTGTCCCATACATGAGCTCAATTGTCCTATTTTGACTGCTATGCCATCATAAATAATGAAAATAATCCATCGAAAAAGGCTTTAAAACGGAATCTGCTGACGGCTGTTGTTTCGGCGGAAATATAGTCTCATGTAAGAGAAGTCTTCTCTTACTACTGTATTGTTTTTAAACAGAGAAAACAGTTTACAGGTAACTTTTATTCTAAATCTGAAAAACATTGAAATTGGCCAAATTGTGACTGAGGACAGTTGAATGTGCTGGCCAGTTTGTTTTTTTGTCTAATAAATGACAGTAGGCTACAGTTTAAAACTTTTACAGATTCTAATTAAAAAATTTGTCGTTTTAATTTTTCTTTATTGCAAATTTCTGGAAAATACTTTTAGTACATTAAAAAGTGTGGTTATGATGACATCTGACTAGCTAATCCAGCAAAAAAAAAGTACTGCTTAAAATGTCACTAAATGCATTTCAGACCGTACTCACACTATGTACAGTTGCCTTGAACCGGGCCAAAGCATGCTTGTCCCCCCTCCCGTCTCCCCCGACGGCCCGCACTCACATTACATTCGGGCCTGGGCGCGCTTACGTCATCGACGATGCGTTGCTCAGTAAGCACCCTCGCTCAGCACAGTGGAGATTTCTTTAGTTATATCGTTTAAGTCGTTTGATATGCGGTGACACGCAAACATTTCGCCGAACAGATCAGCGACTTTTGACGCTCATAAACAATCATAAAGTCCTCGTACTGCAGGAATTAGGAGGTTGCTAAAGGCGCAGCTGACGTGCAGAGAGGGGTTTGCGTCTTTAAAAATCTAAGACGTTCATTGCGTTCATTGAACAGTACGAATGATTAATTAATCCATATGAAACAGTCCCAAGTGAACCTGAGCCCAATTTAGAGCACTCACACACAGAGAGAGAGCAGCTATTTTCAGTTGGACGGCGACTCCGGTCCAGACAGGCACTAGTCCTCCAGCCAGGTCTTGCTATGGTAACACATTTTTTTTTTACAATATAGTGTATATTTTACTACAATTCACCACACTTTACTGAAGTAAAACTACACTTTGTATTTCATTTTATGAGTTCACTATTCTTAATACTACAGTATCCTGAAGCATTCATTAGCAAGTTGTAAATAATACTAGCCTAAAACATAGGCAGTATACCTTACACCAGGGGTGTCCAAGCTCGGTCCTGGAGGGCCAGTTTCCTGGAGAGTTTAGCTCCAACTCTAATCAAACGCACCTGAACCAGCTAATCAAGCTCTTACTAGGTATACTAGAAACTTCATGGGAGGTGTGTTGAAGCGAGTTGGAGCTAATCTCAGTAGGACATCGGCCCTCCAGGACTGAGTTTGGACACCCCTGCCTTACACTCAAAAACACTGGTATTTATAGAATTTTTCTTAACCTGTAGGTAAATAGTGTAGCAATATATAAACCATATCAACATTCTTGAGATAACAATTTAACAGGAGGATCTCTGGAGAGCAAAAGCACAAAAAGAGGAGGAAACACAAGGCACAAATTGTGAGTTTGCATCATCTGACGGAGCGAGAGCAGATCATTCGCACGTGAGCAGACAGTGTTTTGAGTGCATCCGAGGAGTTTTGTCCACGGACAGAGGAAACTGGAGCGTTCGCTCGCTCGCATTACATGAATGCGCTCTCTTGTAATACTGCGCTTACGATATTTGTCAGTGAAATAACGCCATATACACATATAAACAATTTTGCAGTGTATATTTTGGACTGGCTTCTGGCGATTGACAGACAGTCTTTATTCATTCTTTTCTATATTGTCATATTTCCCCAACAATGGTGTAATTTATTTCGTTATTCATCAGCCCGCACTATTATTTGTTTCTGTATTTATTTACGCAGGAATTTAAGGATTCTTTGATCAGTTCTTCATCTAGACACCGTGTTGGCAGTTAAATTGTGAAAATAAAGCGATAGTCCAGAGATCTGGTCCCCGCGTCAGGCCAGGGTGCGCCCGTAAAAAGGCGCACGCGGCGGCTGAGGCGCACTCTAAACTCACACCGGGGAGAACTGGACTAGTGGATGACATGAAGGCCTGCAGCCTAATTCATTACATGTTTTGGTTCACTAGGTCTTCGAATAAAACTCTCTTGAGCTCTAAAAGGAAAAAGCGCAAAAGAAATTTGCCGTTTTACCAGAGACGCCACTGCCCGTTATTTTTACATTTGTTGTTCAGTTAGGGGTTAATAGGCCTATGTAGCCTAATGAGAATGTTAAGCCGGACACTGCACAGTCCCACAGTAGTCTACACTATAAATGTTACTGTAAGCTATTATATTCATCATTATTATTAATATTACAATCAAGCTATAAATATGACAAAACGCAGAACCCTTTTGAATGTTTGCTTTCATTTTGAAATCGCTAAAGCGCACTTTTGTGAAAAGAAACATCCCACTATGCAGCAGCAGTCTCAAGTTAGGACACTGAGAAAAATTGTTTTTGGAGTTTAAAGAGGATCGCCCTGCGAAGTCAAGTTTACAGAGTTATAAGTGAAATAGGTATATAGTGCGTGAGTAAGTGGATTAGCCGCGGATCAACCTCTCACGTGCGCTGCAGGTAGGCTGAATGATAATCTTTAAAAATATGTAATTAAGGCTATACTGCTATTTGCTCATGCAAAGTTAAACACCAGGAAATATACTGTAGGCCTAGTTTAACGGCTCAAATACAGGTAGCATATCGATTTCATTTTGAATTGTAGATCACGGCCCTAAAAATGAAAATGTAACCAGAAAACTAGTCATTCAGATAGGCTAATTAATAAATAAATAAAATGACGGGCAGGCCTATAGCATAATGGTTTTGGGGTGGCGTTTTTACAGATGCCAACTGGGACATTTCACGGAGAAAAAAAAACCCAACACTCATGATAGCCTAACGTAATCTTTATTTTTACCTTTAAAATGATAATAACAGCTATACAGCCTATTGAGTTGGCGTGTTATCCATGACCAGTGTTGTGAAGGTTACTTCCAAACTGTAATACATTACAGATTACTTGTTGCTGTTATTTAAAAGTAATCCCTTACATTACAATATTACTGTCTCAGAATTGTAATAAGTTACATTACTCTTATACTACTTTTAGTTACTTTTCACACAAAATAACTGCAAAGTTGGAACTTAACATTCTAAAACGACCAAATGTACTGCAGAGCATTTTACATTCAGTTGAAAGCGATATGATGTAGCGGAATGACTGTGACCTATCCAGGCTACTGACAATATAGTATATAACTGGCAACGTGAAGGCTCAAGACAATGCAAGAAAGGATGACAGTCAGATTCACAAATGACCTACCTGTTAAAAGTATGGTAGAGGTAAAGTGGTTATCTGTCAATATCTGTGAATAGCTTGACTATATTCCTATTAGACACAACAGGCCTATATGTGAACTCCAATGCCATGATAAAATGCAGATTTCTTTTCTCTTCTTATTGTTGCCATTATTGTATTCGGAGACACATTCTACCCCAAACTGCAGAGCATTTACCCACAATTCACTGAGTTAGACAATAAAACACAGCTTCAATATTTACTAGGGGAAAAAACTGACTGTGTCCTTCTAGCGGCGCAATACATTAATGCCTGTCACAAAAACAGAGAGCAGACCAATAAAAACATCAGTGATGCGCTTGCAAACACACACACACACACACACACACACACACACACACACACACACATACACACACACCACACACACACACACACACACACACACACACACACACACACACACACACACCTAGAGTATTATAAATGAATCATTGTAAATATACTGATTATTATTGCTTTTATTACTGTTTTATCCTAAAATGTTGGTTGTTAAATG
This sequence comes from Danio kyathit, assembly GCA_903798195.1. Classification (NCBI taxonomy): domain Eukaryota; kingdom Metazoa; phylum Chordata; class Actinopteri; order Cypriniformes; family Danionidae; genus Danio; species Danio kyathit. The sequence continues at coordinate 28,116,407 of LR812534.1, forward strand.
GACAGTTTATTCTGATCTATTAATATTTTTGTATTGATTTGTATGAATAATATGATATGTTGAATAATAATGTGATATATTGAATAAGACGATGTATTGGTGATATTTTATTTAATTGTTATGTATAAATATCATCTTTTTTTTTTTTTTTTACCACTTTCTGTGTTTACTGTTTTGTTTTTTATTATTATATATGCATGTTACTTTTTATGTAAACTTTAGAACTGCTTTGGCAATACAATTGTAACATTTGTCATGCCAATAAAGCAACTATTGAATTGAATTGAATCGAATCGAGAGAGAGAGAGAGAAGCTGTTTTCAGTTGGACGGCGACTCCGGTCCAGACAGGCACAAGTCCTCCAGCCGGGTCTTGAACCCGGGTCCTCCTTGTTGCGAGGCGAGCGCGCTAACCACTGAGCCACTGAATCCACGTAGTGGCAGCGGGAAAAAAACGTTGCCTTTTATAGTACCAACAAAGAGCCAACTCTGCCAACACGGTGTCTAGATGAAGAACTGGTCAAAGAATCCTCAAATTCCTGCGTAAATAAATACAGAAACAAATAATAGTGCGGGCTGATGAATAATGAAATAAATTACACCATTGTTGGGGAAATATGACAATATAGAAAAGAAAGAATAAAGACTGTCTGTCAATCTGTCTGCACTCATTTATTTATTTAAAGTCCACACATAAACGCCACCTGACCCTGGACAGATTGGCTTTATTTTAGTTATGTGTTCGAGCGTTTATTGCTCGGTTGGTCTTGCAGGTTTGCTCCTCCACAGCTTGCAGACAACAACGCCAAGGCATACAAGTACAAAAAAATTCCCAGGTTCTGCTGGCTGCAATTTGCGAATTTTTATTGCCAATCTTAAGCCAATTGATATGAGGTGTTTTGGTTCAATTTGGAATTTCCCCAGCCATTGCAGAGCCCAGGGGACCAACGGACTAGCTCCAGCTTGGCCTCCGCTGGTCCAAAGCAAGCAGTGACACACGCTATGATTTATGTTTGCCGACACGAGCGCTGTTTCTCCTCGACGGTGAGTCAGATTTTCAACTGTCGCCTAGACTGCAAGCACAGACTCAACACACCTCTTCGAGCAACGTGCTGTCGTTTTCCTTGTTTTAAATGTCTCTTTATTTGTATTTGTAGCCGTTTTTAAAGGGCAAAACTGCGCTTCCCACAATGCATTGCGGGCAACGAAATACCTATCAAGGGGCTCGCTGCGTTCCAGACGTGTCTTTGCCGCTTCTGCGTGTAAACAATGTCGAGAACGCCAAACAATGCAGTGTACTCGGACGAGGGAGCGTGAGGCGGGCCGTGGGACACGTAAAACTCACCGAAACTCACCTTTCCTTGGCCGTTTGATTGACAGGCGATCCGGCCAATCACAACGCCGCTATGCTTTGCCCACGCCCCGAGGACCAGGAAGAGAGCCAGGTGAGCAAACGATTAATCCGTCCTCCTAAAGTTTCGTAGATCCGTCATTGTTTTGTCTCGCTTGATATTCCGGCTTTTTGTGCTTTGAATTATGTGTTGGGGAATCGCTATATTTCTAAACGTATTGACCTTGTTCTTCAATGCAAGAAATGCGCTCGTTTTTGCGATTGTTTTACAACTTCCCATTCAGTTGCCTATAGGAGAAATGACTAGTGAACGGCAGAAAACGGTCAAACTACTCGCTCTACAAACAAGTGTTTGCATGACTATACAGACAAAATAGAATCATATAAGAAGAAAGGATCAGTTTGCAGCATCAAGCAGCAAAACGAGCTGTTTTTAACGTCTAAAAATGAATGGAAGTGAAAGAGACCGGAAGTCTTGAGCCAAAAAGATTCAAATGGCTGCGCCCTCTCCTACACGGACAATAAGGTGTGTGTGTGTGTGTGTGTGTGTGTGTGTGTGTGTGTGTGTGTGTGTGGTGTGTGTGTGTGTGTGTGTGTGTGTGGTTTGTGTGTGTGTGTGTGTGTGTGTGTGTGTGTTTGTGTGGTGTGTGTGTGTGTGTGTGTGTTTGTGTGTGTGTGTGTGTGTGTGTGTGTGTGTGTGTGTGTGTGTGTGTGTGTGTGTGTTTGTGTGTGTGTGTGTGTGTGTGTGTGTGTGTGTGTGTGTGACATTTTAATTCCATTCAAATGATCAAACTCCCTGTCATTGTAGGCAGCAGCTTTTCTGTCTGAAATCAGTAGGCCATTTTTCCAGAAATTAGTATATTTCTGGAGGAGTTCCGATGCAAAACCCTGTAAATCCGTCGGACCTCTTTTCTTGTAAATGAGCATTTTCTATCAGGCTCCTCTAATTGGGTACAGCAGTTTCATTATACTGATACGGTTATTAGCTGGTAAATCAAATAGCGTTTTTTCATAAATGCTAAATTCACTTGTGCTTTTTTTTTTTTTATCCATCTATTGGGACAGGACAGGGTAATGAGTTGACTAAATCGCTAAAGGTGCCGTTATAAATGATTTTACCAAACAGAAAACACATTACACAAAGCACCTAAAATAAAAAAATACATAAATCTGTCAAGTCTATCGAGTAAGTGGCGGTTAGAGACCTGCAGCGTTGTAACGACGGGACGTCCATCATTCTCAAGCCTCCGGTGCCCAGACTGCAGCTCTGCACAGGACATTTGGCCAGAGGAGATACGGTCGTGCCCAGCCGAGACTGGTTTCTCTCCAGGTGTTTGTTTTTTTTTTTTCTCTCTCTCCTTTCGCTTGGACAAATGGCGGATGCAGAACATCAGAGCTCCATTCATACTGCTCACATTCATACTGTATAGAACACACTTTTCTGACAGTCGTGCACTACATTCACATTCAGATGTAGTACACACTCCAGCAGTAGCTGTGTGGACTGCGCGTGCTGGAGTGACGTCATTCTTGTTGTTACGGTTGCCTCGTGGCGTGTGTTTGGAGCTCTGTCATGTAGATTGGTCATTTCCATTTTTTGTCCTAAAATACATCCCCATTGGCTACTATTTTTCTGTTTTACAGAGGGTAAACAAACCCTTAATACCATTCTAAAAATAAATCGTCTGGAAGCGTTTTGATTCCCGGAGCGTCCGCTTCTAACCTATAGCTTTAGCCTGCTAGCATCAGGCATCAGAAGGCTAAAGCTCTCTGCTTATTTCACGTACTGTCTTGGCTCTTCAGCCTGTGTAATGTGACTTGTGTTCTATCTTTGAGTGCAGAGAAGCATCGGTGGGAGGCGTTGGAGCTGCAGCTGGAGGCATTGGAAGCACAGATCCGTGGAGAGCTGGAGATGAGAGGAGCACCGCTTCGGGAACGACGAGTAGGGATGGGTACCGAAACGCTGTACTTTATGGGTATCGGTGCTAAATTATAAAAGACGGAAGTATCGATAAGCTCTGACGTTAACGGTTCTGTTATCGGTACTGGAGCATTATTGCTGAATGAACATTACTCACAGTAGCGTAATTTAACTGACCAACCTTTCTAATTTGTCATATTTGATATTCGTCTGCACAGTTGGCAATCTCACATGAGAAATGCTTGTGTTTCCGGCGAACGCAACAAGTTGTTTTCTTGTATAAGCGGAAACGCAGGCAATCTGGCCAAGTGAAAGTGTCTTTCAAAAGTGCATTAAGTGCATTGAAAAGTAATGAAACGTTTTAGACTACTTACTACTAACTAGCTAAGCAGTCAATCACCCACATCAGTATAACATTAATAATTAAATAAACACACACATTCGGTTACAATGAAAACAGTACTTTTTTTCTGCAGTAGCCTAAATAAATCTTAAACATTAAAAATGCCTTTACATCATCCGTATTTACAAATATAGCCTGCGAATAGCCTAATAATAAACTATGCTTATTAAGAAATGATGAAAAACAGCTTATTTTTACATTGCAAGATGCTCCAAAACTGTATTAAAAACACAGTTAACTCCCAAAACACGGGTAACTCCTTTATGTGAATGCGTTAATGAAAATCATAAACATTATATCTCATGCTGCATTGTGCAACTCAAAGAGGGTATTTTTACCTGCAGGGAGCACAATAAACCAAGAAAGGTCCCGACTTCTGCCAGAAAAGTCAAACATGTTGATTTTTCTCAAGAAGAATGGTCAAAAGTCATTTTCCTTCAAAACATTGGACATTCTTTTATAGGGAAAAAAATATTTATTTGTTTTACAATTATTGGTTTCGTTTTATTTTACATTTAAAAACGTAATAAAAAAAAAATAAATAAAAAAAGCGTCGTTAATTCTGATCAATTTGTTTGTGTACTTTATTAGTTTATAAAAAAAAACATTAAATAAGTACCGATAAGAGAACCGTTAAAGTGTCGAACCGATGAGTGGTATCGATAAAAGTAATAATACCGTTAAAACCTTAACGATACCCATCCCTAACAACGAGCCTTGCTTGACGTCTCCCGGGCTGCTTCTTGCTCATCTGAGGTACGTGCGGGGTACAATCTCAACATTCCTTCCACCTCAGCCCTGTGTGTTTCTCTGTCCAGGTCCAGCGCATCAGGGATGCCCAGGTGTCGTTCGCACCGATGCCAGGCTACCGCGCCCCTCGGGTTCACCAGCGGCGAACTCGAGCCAAGACCCGGGCAGGCGCTCTCCTCCACCACGTCCTCCGGTGTTTGAGATCCCCACGGAGAACCGATTTGTGTACCTAATAAGCCCCCCCAACCCTCTCCGCGAGACGGGACGAAACATCTGCGATTCCATCGAAGAGCCACTTCAGGAGCCTGATCGAGAGCTGCTTCCTGCCACCTAGTGGAATAAAATGAAACCTTCAGAAAGAAAATGGACCAAACCGATCTTCGATAACACGAAGAAAACCTTAAATTGCAATGAACAAAAAATGCACAATATCCGACATGCATCTTAAAATGGGGAGGGTTTTCTGTAAAAGAAGACCATATTCATCAATCTACTCCGATGCATGTTACCAGGGCACTCATTTGAATTCAATGAGGCAAAATTCTGTATGAACAACAACAACAAGCAATACACGCAACAGAGCTAAAGTGGTTTAAAGGAAAGCTCTTAAATGTATTTATATAAGCAATGAAAATGATATCATGTTAAGCTTTGTTATCGTTATTGTGTAAGTGTCTTTTTTTTTTTTCTTCGTTTTTTCGTTTTTCTCAATGTGCATTCGTGTCAAATAAAACGCGTGCATGTCATTTGAGGTTTTGGAATAAAAAGATTTATATTAAAATCATTTGTGTATAATATTCCTTGCAGACAATTTGTGTATAATATCCCTTTTTTACATGCTGGGTTTTTGATAGCAACTTGGCGAGCATTTGATCTGTTTTCATGTTTGTTGCTATATGTATTTTTTCATCCTTGCTATTACATGTGTCATATTTGAGGGCAAAAGGGAAAAGAATGTGTGCCCCCTCGGTTTTCATAAAGGATTAGTTCACTCAAAACTGAAAATCATTCTGTCATTGATTACTTACACTCCCGTCGTTCCAACCTTCAGGACACAACTTTAGAAATTCTGTATTATGAAAAGGCAGTTAAATTGTGAAATTAAAGCAATAGTCCAGAGATCTGGTCCCCGCGTCAGGCCAGGGTGCGCCCGTAAAAAGGCGCATGCGGCGGCTGAGGCGCACTCTAAACTCACACCGGGGAGAACTGGACTAGTGGATGACATGAAGGCCAGCAGCCTAATTCATTACATGTTTTGGTTCACTAGGTCTTCGAATAAAACTCTCTTGAGCTCTAAAAGAAAAAAAACGCAAAAGAAATTTGCCGTTTTAGCAGAGACGCGACTGCCCGTTATTTTTACATTTGTTGTTCAGTTAGGGGTTAATAGGCCTATGTAGCCTAATGAGAATGTTAGGCCGGACACTGCACAGTCCCACAGTAGTCTACACTATAAATGTTACTGTAAGCTATTATATTCATCATTATTAATATTACAATCAAGCTATAAATATGACAAAACGCAGAACCCTTTTGAATGTTTGCTTTCATTTTGAAATCGCTAAAGCGCACTTTTGTGAAAAGAAACATCCCACTATGCAGCAGCAGTCTCAAGTTAGGACACTGAGAAAAATTGTTTTTGGAGTTTAAAGATGATCGGCCTGCGAAGTCAAGTTTACAGAGTTATAAGTGAAATAGGTATATAGTGCGTGAGTAAGTGGATTAGCCGCGGATCAACCTCTCACGTGCGCTGCAGGTAGGCTAAATGATAATCTTTAAAAATATGTAATTAAGGCTATACTGCTATTTGCTCATGCAAAGTTAAACACCAGGAAATATACTGTAGGCCTAGTTTAACGGCTCAAATACAGGTAGCATATCGATTTCATTTTGAATTGTAGATCATGGCCCTAAAAATGAAAATGTAACCAGAAAACAAGTCATTAAGATAGGCTAAATGAATAAATAAATAAAATGACGGGCAGGCCTAATAGCATAATGGTTTTGGGTGGCGTTTTTACAGATGCCAACTGGACAATTTCACGGAGAAAAAAACCCACACTCACGATAGCCTAACGCAAATCTTTATTTTTACCTTTAAAATGATAATAACAGCTATACAGCCTATTGAGTTGCGTGTTATCCATGACCAGTGTTGTGCAGGTTACTTCCAAACTGTAATACATTACAGATTACTTGTTGCTGTTATTAAAAGTAATCCCTTACATTACAATATTACTGTCTCAGAATTGTAATAAGTTACATTACTCTTATACTACTTTTTAGTTACTTTCACCAAAATAACTGCAAAGTTGGAACTTAACATTCTAAAACGACCAAATGTACTGCAGAGCATTTTACATTCAGTTGAAAGCGATATGATGTAGCGGAATGACTGTGACCTATCCAGGCTACTGACAATATAGTATATAACTGGCAACGTGAAGGCTCAAGACAAAGCAAGAAAGGATGACAGTCAGATTCACAAATGACCTACCTGTTAAAAGTATGGTAGAGGTAAAGTGGTTATCTGTCAATATCTGTGAATAGCTTGACTATATTCCTATTAGACACAACAGGCCTATATGTGAACTCCAATGCCATGATAAATTGCAGATTTCTTTTCTCTTCTTATTGTTGCCATTATTGTATTCGGAGACACATTCTACCCCAAACTGCAGAGCATTTACCCACAATTCACTGAGTTAGACAATAAAACACAGCTTCAATATTTACTAGGGGAAAAACTGACTGTCCTTCTAGCGGCGCAATACATTAATGCCTGTCACAAAAACAGAGAGCAGACCAATAAAAACATCAGTGATGCGCTTGCAAACACACACACACACACACACACACACACACATACACACACCTAGAGTATTATAAATGAATCATTGTAAATATACTGATTATTATTGCTTTTATTACTGTTTTATCCTAAAATGTTGGTTGTTAAATGGACAGTTTATTCTGATCTATTAATATTTTTGTATTGATTTGTATGAATAATATGATATGTTGAATAATAATGTGATATATCGAATAAGACGATGTATTGGTGATATTTTATTTAATTATTATGTATAAATATCATCTTTTTTTTTTTTTTTTTTTTTACTACTTACTGTGTTTACTGTTTTGTTTTTTATTATTATATATGCATGTTACTTTTTATGTAAACTTTAGAACTGCTTTGGCAATACAATTGTAACATTTGTCATGCCAATAAAGCAACTATTGAATTGAATTGAGAGAGAGAGAGAAGCTATTTTCAGTTGGACGGCGACTCCGGTCCAGACAGGCACAAGTCCTCCAGCCGGGTCTTGAACCCGGGTCCTCCTTGTTGCGAGGCGAGCGCGCTAACCACTGAGCCACTGAATCCACGTAGCGGCAGCGGGAAAAAAACGTTGCCTTTTATAGTACCAACAAAGAGTCAACTCTGCCAACACGGTGTCTAGATGAAGAACTAATCAAAGAATCCTTAAATTCCTGCGTACATAAATACAGAAACAAATAATAGTGCGGGCTGATAAATAATGAAATAAATTACACCATTGTTGGGGAAATATGACAATATAGAAAAGAAAGAATAAAGACTGTCTGTCAATCGCCAGAAGCCAGTCCAAAATATACACTGCAAAATTGTTCTAACTGTCCACCAACGATAGCATAAAGACCGGCCTCTAATCATTTCAGTTTAGCATTTTCTTTAACCCCCCCAACATTGGTGTAATTTATTTCATTATTTATCAGCCCGCACTATTATTTGCTTCTAAATGTATTTATTCATGCAGGAATTAGTGGATGTTTATATTGATTGATTTCTTGTTTTATTCATGCAGGGGATTTGGGGATGTCTGCACTCATTAATTTATTTAAAGTCCACACATAAATGCCACCTGACCCTGGATAGATTGGCTTTATTTTAGTTATGTGTTTGAGCGTTTATTGCTCGGTTGGTTTTGCAGGTTTGCTCCTCCACAGCTTGCCGACAACAATGCCAAGGCATACAAGTACAAAAAAATTTCCCAGGTTCTGCTGGCTGCAATTTGCGAATTTTTATTGCCAATCTTAAGCCAATTGATATGAGGTGTTTTGGTTCAATTTGGAATTTCCCCAGCCATTGCAGAGCCCAGGGGACCAACGGACTAGCTCCAGCTTGGCCTCCGCTGGTCCGAAGCAAGCGGTGACACCCGCTATGATTTATGTTGCCGACACGAGCGCTGTTTCTCCTCGACGGTGAGTCACATTTTCAACTGTCGCCTAGACTGCAAGCACAGACTCAACACACCTCTTCGAGCAACGTGCTGTCGTTTTCCTTGTTTAAATGTCTCTTTATTTGTATTTGTAGCCGTTTTAAAGGGCAAACTGCGCTTCCCACAATGCATTGCGGCAACGAAATACCTATCAAGGGGCTCGCTGCGTTCCAGACGTGTCTTTGCCGCTTTCTGCGTGTAAACAATGTCGTGAACGCCAAACAATGCAGTGTACTCGGACGAGGGAGCGTGAGGCGGGCCGTGGGACACGTAAAACTCACCGAAACTCACCTTTCCTTGGCCGTTTGATTGACAGGCGATCCGGCCAATCACAACGCCGCTATGCTTTGCCCACGCCCCGAGGACCAGGAAGGGAGCCAGGTGAGCAAACGATTAATCTATGGAGCTAGTTTAATATGGAGCTAGTTTAATATCAAAAGTCTTTCACGCAAAAGACACGATGTACACATGCGTAGCTTAATTCACGTGCATAAAACCAAATTCACGTGCGTAAAATATTTATATACATTCACAAAAACAATTCACGTGCACAAAATAAAAATACACATTCATAAAATACGTTTCACAAATGCAAAACACCATTTGCAAATGTATAAGAGTGTACAAAAAGTTTTGAATGTTTAAATCTTGCGAGTTCATCCTGAATGAGAATGTGCAAATCCTCTTTCACGTACGACTCCCCCTGGATACGTGTGTGTGTATTTTTGAGACTGTCCTGGCAGAAGCAAGCAACTCGTAACCTTTCAGCCAATCAGATGAGAGCTGTATTCAATATCAACCACTCTGCGCTCTTTTTGCGCAGTCAGTTCCTCTCCAGCACGGCGGACGGAGAAAGAGAAGCGCAGGATTCAAGCATATTACATTCCCTGACTTTCACTGACTAACTTACTTTCCATTGTATCTAATAAACGTAAACAGGCTGTTGTTGTGCTTTAGTTAAATATATATATATACCCTATCATTCAGTAATAAATATATAAATATAAGCATTTTAAATGTTTTATGAGTTTTTTGTTTTTTATTAAGCCAGAAACTAAAAAAATTGACAATGAAAATATGACAATATAAATTAAGTGTTTATTTGCTTATCATGGGCTGTAGTAAACTTATCTGCTTTTCTCAGAAGGTGAAAATCGAGCATAAATCGGGCTAAAACTGTAGTCTCAGCTGTAGACTTTATTTGACTGGATTTGATTGAGACTCTGAAGACAAAACTAAAGTGCTGTCCAGCTGAATATTCTGATTTGCTGGTGGTCAAGGACATTATAGCCTAAGTAATACATTAAATGAGTAGGTTATTGTGAATGCGGTATGATATGTTATCTGGTTTATCTATTTTCAACATTAAATGCAATGTTTTATTTTGGCAGTGTCGTGTGTTCTGTTAGTTTCAGTTTTGCTTTGGACTAGTACGTGGATGTGTGGGAGGAATGAGCCACGACAGATGATCGTCTTTTCCGTTTAACTTTTACTTCACGTCTTGAACAACGCAGATACACAGGTTACTCACACAGTACAAGTGGCATAAACACACAGCTTACACATCACTGTTTCTCTTGCTCCGGCACAGAACGGTGCGATGAGCATGCGAGCAACCTCTATATTAAACTGAACTTCCCGTACACAACATAACTCAGTGCATTCTCTCTGATTGACATAACTAAGCAGCCGATGGAAATGAGAACAGAAAAAAACACAGTGAATAGACTTGAAGGGACCATGCTCTCTTTACTACAGTAGTGTTGTAGCCTAATCTTGTTTAGGCGATCATTTAGTTAATCTTATTTGCAGTGTTGGGAAAGTAATACAATACAATTTAAAGTCACTTAAGAAAAGGAGCTAAATGTGTTACTTTTTAAGGAAAGTAATGTGAAAATAGTCTATTGTTTTTTTTTTTTTGCATTAAAAAAAAGAGTAAGGTTTATTTGCTTATTTGCAATTTTAGTTGCATTAGGAATGCAGATTTTCTGCAGATTTTCCGCAGATTTCCGCAGATTTTTAGCCCATCATCAATTCTGTTTATTTACTTACAGTTAACTATTCACAGTTAATCTAATTGGATTTGCATTTTAAACATTAAATAAAGGTTAAAAAGGTATTATTTTTTATTTCACATATTAAGTTTTTAGTTATGAGACTCCCAAACAGTGTTGCCAGATTGGGCGGTTTCCCGCCCAATTGGGCGGTTTTGAATCCAAGTTTGCGGGTAAAAAATATCATAGGCGGGTAGTGGATATTTGGGCGGTATTGAAAAGGTACGCCCGCCTGCCCGCGATCTCCCGTAACCCCCCAATTTTCGTCAATTTTGGGACCTGTCACCCTACTTTTCATGAAATACAGGACTATCCAACCACCCCGCATACGTTTTGGAGCGGCCCATATATCTATGGGAGCGCCCAACCCCCCCCACTTTTCGTGAAATTTGGGACCGTCCAACACCCCCCCCCCCCCCCCCCCCCCCCCCCCCCATTTTTTGTAAAATCTACGCTGTTGGGCGGGTGTTTTCGCATGTCGGCGGGTTTTTGGGCTGGAAAAAGTCAGCTACATCTGGCAACACTGCTCCCAAAATAATTCCGCAGAAATCCGCAGATTTTTACCAAAATTCTCCGCAGAAATACTGTAGCAAAAAACGTCCGCAGATTCCGTCTGGCCCTACTCATCACTCCTCATTACTGATCTGAATGCGCCACCTACTGGAATGATTTAGCATTTCTATTCTGCAAAGTCTTTTCTGCATGAGAGATGCAGCATAATATCACAAATTAAATTGACCGAGCTGGGAATAATCGCGTCAGTTTTAACACACACACACACACACACACACACACACACACACACACACACACACACACACACACACACATGTGTATATATATATATATATATATATATATATATATATATATATATATATATATATATATATATATATATATATATATATATAAGCTGATTTATAATAAAATTATTATTTTTTTCATTAGCCACACGTTATTCTGTGTGTGCAGTAAGTTATTCATGACCCAGATGACAAGTAATAAAATAAAATATCAAACAAACAGGCTAATTATTGATAATAATAAAAAAACAAAAGCAAATAAACAAAAACAAACTTAAAACTTAATTTATTAAAACTGTAATTTCTCAGGTTCTCCTCAGCTCTTCTTTTCTGTGATGCGGCTGTAGGTTGTAGGACAGGTTATCAGAGCAGTGATCAGCCCAATTTAAAATCCTGAACAGCATCAAACATGTTTGAAATGATCCGAAAAGCTCCGATTTGTGTTGAAAAAGATCCCAAAAAGTATTAATACTATCTTTATATTCTACATATTACTAAAGCACAACAACAGCCTGTTTACGTTCATTAGATACAATGGAAAGTAAGTTAGTCAGGGAATGTAATTATGCTTGAATCCTGCGCTTCTCTTTCTCCGTCCGCCGTGCTGGAGAGGAACTGACTGCGCAAAAAGAGCGCAGAGTGGTTGATATTGAATACAGCTCTCATCTGATTGGCTGAAAGGTTACGAGTTGCTTGCTTCTGCCAGGACAGTCTCAAAAATACACACACACGTATCCAGGGGGCGTCGTACGTGAAAGAGGATTTGCACATTCTCATTCAGGATGAACACACAAGTTTTAAACATTCAAAAGTTTTTGTACACTCTTATACACTTGCAAATGGGGTTTTGCATTTGTGAAACGTATTTTATGAATATGTATTTTTATTTTGAGCACGTGAATTGTTTTTGTGAATATAAATAAATATTTTACGCACGTGAATTTAGTTTTATGCATGTGAATTAGGCTACGCATGTGTACATCGTGTCTTTTGCGTGAATTTCTTTTGAGATTTCTCTGACTCCATATTAATCCGTCCTCCTAAAGTTTCGTAGATCCGTCATTGTTTTGTCTCGCTTGATATTCCGGCTTTTTGTGCTTTGAATTATGTGTTGGGGAATCGCTATATTTCTAAACGTATTGACCTTGTTCTTCAATGCGGAAATGCGCTCGTTTTTGCGATTGTTTTACAACTTCCCATTCAGTTGCCTATAGGAGAAATGACTAGTGAACGGCAGAAAACGGTCAAACTACTTGCTCTACAAACAAGTGTTTGCATGACTATACAGACAAAATAGAATCATATAAGAGGAAAGGATCAGTTTGCAGCATCAAGCAGCAAAACGAGCTGTTTTTAACGTCTAAAAATCAATGGAAGTGAATGAGACCGGAAGTCTCGAGCCAAAAAGATTAAAATGGCTGCGCCTTCTTGTACATGGACAGTTTTATTTTGATATATAAAATGCTGTGCTACATTACCAAAGTGATGCCGCCTCATATAGATTTTAAACCCAGAAGATAAAAATGAGGGAAAGCTCAAAATTAGCCAGTTATTAACTACAAATAAAGATAACAGATACTGATGTTGTCTAAATTGATGTTCAACACACGTAAATCAGTTAAAATCTGTTAGAAAACTTAATCCAGGGTTTTATGTCCTTTTAAATCACCCCTTATCACCCCTTGGTGTTTATATGGGGACCACCAGCATTATTAGAAGTAATACTGAAGTAGTATTGAAGTTAATGAGAAAATTAAGTGATTATTAAGCATTAGTGATGAACACCTGCTAATAACAGGTAGCTTTAGCCTTGGAAGGAACCATGTAACCAGTAGGGATGTGTGAGCTTATATCTGAGGAAGATGTGATATCCTTCTCAATACACAGCCAATGTTGCAATAGGACAAATCCCAATTCTGTTTTATACCCATATGTCTGGTGTACACCTATACCTTCCTCTTAAACCAGTGTGAAGGGGTAGGGCTGAAAATTTACCCTCTAAGAAATGGAACACATCATATATATACACGTCATCATCATATGTTGTCGCTAGCTCAAACATTATACAAGATGTGGTTTGCAGATGTTATTCCAGAAGGTGCAAGGACAGCAAAATTTAACAGATTACTCACTTGAAATGTTGTTTTGTGCTTTATTTGGACTTTGTTTTCAGCTTGATAGTCTTTCAAACAGATACGATCATTCAAAACATATGATCATGTAGTATAAAGCATCAAACTGAGCTGTGTTTTTACTAGAGGTGTGAACCTACACTGGTCTCACGGTTCGGTTCGGTTACGATTATCATGCCATCGATTCGGTTCAATTCGATATCTCGGTGCATCACGGTGCATTGATGATTCTTTCCATACACAGTTTTATATTTTCTTCACAGCACAACAATTCTTGTATTAAAATGTATAAATATATTTATATACTATTTGTAAAACAATTTTGCCCTTTAATACAAACAGTCATATATATTTAAACTGTACCTTTAAACAACACGAGCATTTATAGACCATTTCGAGGGATGTAAACGAAAACAATGGCCCTAACGTATCCTGTTTTACATTTTTAATTTCCATTGCTTCTGAGAATCCAAAAAGGTCCACATATTGATAAATAGTGTTATGACGACTGATTTAAAGTCAAGTTAAGATTGAATTGCCTCTTGTTACAGTTAGGAAATAGTTTAACGTCAAGCAGGAAATGTTCATGGGCCAATGACATGACCACATTGAAATGGTCTATAGCAAATAAACAAATATAAATATCCCGCTCGCTTTCTGCCTTGTCTACCAAGTTCTTTCTTACACCCCTTTGATTGGTCACGCGCTCAACAGAAAGGGCTGCGATTGGCTCTTACACGCTGGCGCTCTTCACAGATGCACTCATGGGCCACAGTGAGACAGAGAGAGAGATGGAGATTACTTTCATTCTCTTAATCGCCGTGAAATAGGGGCTTCTGCTGTAAGTTTCAGTGAAACAGTGTTCAGCAAGCACACACACAGTGAAATTGTGCACATTGTGTGTTTTTCGTAGTTAGAGTGTTGTAAATAATCGCGCTCGCCTCCCTTGCCATAGTAAGCTACGGCGACATAGCGCATGTGAGATAAATGACGTCAGTATAATAACCGGTTATGATTATTATTACTGAACCGATACCGAATTGTCCGCGTCTGCATCGCGGTGCACCGAAGAAACGATTAATTTTGACACCCCTAGTTTTTACACAGCGCTCAAATTCATGGAGTAACAAGAAAACTATATTAACCGTGATGTAAAAAAAGCTAATTTCCTGGCAATAAACTTTACTGACAGGGTCACTTATTCTGTCAAGTCATCAGGTATCAGAATCTAAAATATGTTGTGGAAATATATGCAAAGGTTATTATAATGAAATGTAATCAGCAAATTTTAGCAATTGTTGTAAATCTTATTTATCTGCAATACTTTCTCAGTTATGGTTGGTATTGTCTTCTCCTTTCCTGCCTTTTTGAATTCTGGTGTTCCTTAGGGCTCAATATTGTGCCCAGTTTTATTTTCATTATACATAGTATTGCCATTAGGGTCTATCATGTTGAATGACGCTGTTGGTCTCATGTTGGTCTATTTTCAACATAATAAATGATATTTGTCAACTAATTAACATGTTTTATAGCTATTTAATTTAGGCAGACTTGGGAAAGGAGTTGAGTTCAGGTCAGAGCCCCATATCTATTTTCCTGTTTTTAAAAATGTTTCCCTTATTTTAATACAGCATTTATACAATGGTTTCCTGTCAGACCTGCATGTCTTTACAGTTTATTGAATCTGAGTGAATACAGGATTGATTATGGGGTACATGCTTGATATCTTTTAGCTGGTAAGGAATTTCTTTTAATGGTTCACAAGTTGTTCATCAAATGTGACCCAGACCTCCAGGTGCTTGTTCACAAGAACATCCGTCATGTTTCTTCCATGACAAAATTGCAGCATAATATGTTATTAGATGTAAGAAGGGATGATTTATTTCTCTAAGGTCTTGTGAAATGTGATCTTTAGGATTCATGTGGAACGTTTGGTCTTGGACCAAATATCTGCGCTTTGAACTGAAGTGAATTGTAAATGTGATATGTTAAGAGTGAGAAAAAATTGTGTGAGGGCTTATCGCAGTTTGAATTACAAAAGAGACATTGAAATTCAGTAAAATAATCTCTTTCTATTTCCCAAATTGCACGCAGGCCTTATCACAGATCTTGACAGTTCTCAACAAATGAGAAATACTGTCAACATTTCTTTTACACTTCATTTCTAACAGTCTATCCGGCAAGTTGAGGCATTATCAGACGTGACTTTTGAGACTCAGATATCAGAGCTTTGTCATATAAATACTGAAACTCTAGATCTGAACACTGAAGACTTAAAACCCTACTTTTAGACAGTGTTTCTCATTTTGATTCTGAGTGCCGCTGAAAACCATGAACTTCCAGATACTTGTGCTGGCTTTTGCTGCAATGATTTTCACTAACATCCAGTGTCAAGGTAAATATTTTTGCTTAATTTATTTGAATATTATGTCATACTGTGTGTATTTTTAATACACTATCAGTGAAAAATCTGGAAAAAATATTCTTTTTTTTTTTTTTTTTACGTTTTTGAAAGAAGTTCTTCTGCTTATCAGCTGTATTTATGTGATAAAGCATTACTGTGAAATATTATTTCAATTTAAAATAATGAATAATAAATTTTTTGCATCAATAATCAAGTGTTAAGTGTCAGATAATTATTCGAAAAATGCTCAATAAACAATTAAAATGATTTAATTAAATAAAAAATGTAATTCTTTTTAGTATGTCCAAATTTAAAAACTTAAAATAAGATTATAATATTTGCTTTATATGTGTTTAGTCAACATTCAGAAAGTTGCAAACATTAATGAGAAAAAAAAAAAAAAAAATTTTGAATTTAACATTTACAATTTAACATTTTGAAACAATATTTTTTCCTTCGGCTGTCTTACAAGCTGAAACAAGAATAATTTGGTTCATTCATTCATTCATTCATTTTCTTTTCAGCTTAGTCCCTTTATTAATCAGGGGTTGCCACAGCCAACTTATTCGCCAACTTATTCAGCATATGTTTTACGCAGCGGATGCCCTTCAAGCTCAGAATCAGAAACTTTTTATTGTCATTGTACAAAGTACAACGAAATTTACGTTTGCCCTTCCCTTCAGTGCAGTCCTAACTATCTAAAACAACAACAATAATAACAAGAAATATTATTATATTTCAACTCATTGCTGGGAATCACCCATACACTCCCATTCACACACATACACTATACGAACAAAAGCTTACCCAATTCATCTATAGTGCATGTTTTTGGACTTGTGGGGGAAACTGGAGCACCCGGAGGAAACCCACGTGAACCACGCGCCACCCTATGTAATTTACATCAATTATAAAGTTGAACCAAATTATTTGGCCGATGTGGTGGCACAGTGGGTAACGTTGTCTCTTCAGAGCAAGAAGGTCGCTGGTTCGATCCACGGCTGGGTCTTTTGGCATTTCTGTGTGGACTGGAGTTTGCATGTTCTCCCCGTGTTTGTGTAGGTTTCCTCCGGGGGGGGCTTCAGTTTCCCCCACAAGTCCAAAGACATGCGCTATATAGGTGAATTGAGTAAGTTAAATTGTCTAGTGTCTGTGTGTGAATGCGAGTGTATGAGTTTTTCCCAGTGACGGGTTGCAGTTGGAAGGGCATCCGCTGTGTAAAACATATGCTGGATTAGTTGGTGGTTCATTCCGCTGTGGCAACGCCTGATTAATAAAGGGACTAAGCCGAAAATAAAATAAATGAACAATTAAATTATATATGATATTATATTTTACCTCCCTGGGTTCGCGTGGGTTTCCTCCGGGTGCTCCGGTTTCCGCTGTGGCGACCCCGCAAGGGACAAAGCCGACAAGAAAATGAATGAATGAATTATATTTTACATATTCTATATTTATATTATATATTTGCTCCTCCAACTGCTCTATATCTTTTTACTCTCTCTTTATATTTGCTCTTCCAGTTGATATTTGTGCTCTTCCAGCATTTTACAGTGAATTCATATTATAGATTAAGCAACAGTAAAACAATATAGCAGCAAATCAGCATATTACAATGAATTCTGAAGAAGTATATCTAAATTATTTTGCGCTATGCATGGTTATTAGTTAACTTAAATGCTAAACAAAATTAATCTGAAATAAAGTTGAAGTATGTGAACAACTTGCATTTCTTTTTGCCCATACAGTGCTCAGCATAATTGAGCACTCCCCATTTTGAAAATGAATATTTGTATCAATTTCTCAGTGAATATAGGCAATGTATTTTGGTGTATTTAAACAAAACAGATTTATTAAACAGATATATTTATTAAAATAATAATTTTATTTAATTGTCTTAACATATTTAGAAACTGAAAGATAATACAATTAAATTCAAGCAAAATATTGCAAAAATAAAAAAAACTTACAAAATTTCAACTTTGTTTTTCTATTTTTTTTGGGTTCTTGTGATTTTTCTTCTTTTTTAAATTTGTATTTAATATTTTTCTATAACATATAAATTTAGGTGTACTAGTTTTTGGACCGTTATTGTAAGTTATTTTGTTAGATAAGCTCCAGATTTGGCTTCAGTACTGACTAATGTAATTAATATGAATTTAAAAGATTTGTGAGGGGTGGACTTATATATATGCTCTGCACTGTATTGTAGATGCCAAAAAATATTTCCAATTTTCATAATATTTCTAATTCATTATTATTATTATTTTTTTCTAATACAATTTCTGAATGTTTTTTGCAGCACGACCTCAAGCGGGAAACTCAGACAAATCTGCAGAAGTCAAAGGCCATGCTATGCCCAGGAAATGCAACTGCCGAGGTAAGTGATGAAGTACTTTCTTCCGTCATCAAAAAAGATGTGCTGCTTAAAGTGTTGTGAGATGTTCAAGTGCTTATGATGTAAAATGAAAGAGTTCTTTCTTTCTGATTGATGTGTTGTTTTGTGTAGGGAGGGGAACTGCTCTGGATCAGAACTGTGTCTGTGAGATGCCACATAAATCTAGTGAGTCAAACAACATGCTTTTACCAAGTTATCTGTCTATTTGGTGTGTAAATGGACGACAAACAGCCTTTTAAAAATATGCATAAAAGCAGGCCTGTGAAAGGGGTGGTTCTTTTTTTTCTCAAAAAGTAAACTTTTTTTGCAGTTATTCACCTCATTTTGTATGTAATTATGAGGTTTAAATACACTCCATTTAGTAACATTTGAAGCACTATTTATAGCTAGATTAGCTTGTTGCATGGTCATCAAACCAAGCCAAAATACTTTCTTAAGATTTAGAATCAAGAAACATGGAAAAAACTTATTTTTAAAATACAAATTTATTACATTAAATATCATTCAGCCCCCCCACCCCCCATTCCAAAGACATGCGCTAAAGGTGAATTGAATAAGCTAAATCGGCTGTAGTGTATGTGTGTGAAAGAGTGTGTATGTGTGTTTCCCAGTGTTAGGTTGCAGCTGGAAGGGCATGAGCTGCTTAAAACAATATGCTGAATAAGTTGCCTGTTCATTCCGCTGTGGCAACCACTGATTGATAAAGGGACTAAACCGAAAAGAAACTAAATGAATGAATGAATGAATGAATATATCTTTCAGAAAAAAAAATGTAGTCATTGCCATTTATTAGGCAAATAACAAACTGGCCAGCACAATCAGCTTTCCTTTCCAGTTTTCCTTTTTGTCAGAATTTGTCCATTTGAATAAAAAACATTTAAAAGATAATATTAATAATGTAGAACTACACGATTTTTTTCTAGCCTCTCTTGTAAAAAAGTAAATTTGAAAATTCATGCATATCAACAAAAGCCTTATCAGTATTAAAATGAACTTTAATAGGGTCCGCTTTTGGTGCTGTGCATCTTTTCATTGAATTTTTTTCTTTTAAGAATAAGATCCAAGATTTAGAATAAAAGTTCCTTTAAAAATGTTTTCTGTATTTAACAATACAGTAGGTCAGTAGTGAAAGTTGGCTTCACTTACATACGATTCTGCATGGTCTTAAAGCTTTTGATAGGTTATTTCCACAATTGATTATGGCATAGCAGTCAAAATAGGACAAATGAGCTCATGTATGGGGCAAATTCTAAACCTTTGCCAGTGGGAGGTGGGTCTTTCGAACCACCTGAACCTCCCCTGACTACGAGCCTAAAAAGGAAAATGATGCATTAAATGTTCACTTGCATTACTGGTTATGTTTACTATAATACTTTTAAGGTCAGGTATGATTAATCGTTAATTATGATACAGACAAACGTGGTTTGTGAATATTTTGATGATTTATTTTTTTACCCAGTTGAAAGCAGGTTAGTCTTTTTATTTTTTTTTCATTGAATAAAGGTCAGTATCACCAATACTACTGTTAATGACATTCTGTTAAGTCACATTGAGTTGTACCTTTTAGTACAGCTCAGTGATAAGGACTGAACATGCGGTTTTTGAATTCTACTTGGCCTGCCAAAAAAAAGAAGTTTTTGACCTATAATAACCTGTATTTTAATAAATAAGGTTACCATTACCAAAAATTGACAATTGCTAATTTTTTTTTCTTTATAATAAAAATGCATAGGTTATTCAAATCTTCACATATATAGAAACTGGTTTATTTTAACTGCAAGGTTTTCACTGAAAAGCTGAGGGTTCTTCTATGGCAACATTGCAATAAATAAATCTTGTTATCTTTGTGTTTTTCTGTATTATTATGAAATAAACAGCCAGTATTCAAATAAGATTTTTATTATTAATGTATCTTTATTTTCAGGACCAACCCTCAGCCCAGAACAGAAAAACATGTGCTTAAAGAAGAGGATTAAGACATTTAGAAAATGCCAACAGTTGATTGGTGCAAACAAGAAGAGCACCAAAGGTGTCAGTATGCCAATATAACACCTTCTGGCATTCACTGTCACACAGAAAGTTATATAACTTTTACACAGTATCTACAGCAGTGTATACTAAAGTAGTGTATACTCAAATATTTTTGTATCTCTATTATTATGTAACATTTATTCAGTCCAGTTTTCTAAGTTCAGATTTTAAAAAGTTATATATTGGATAAAGATGATTAAGTGAATTAACAATAAAACATGCTGGTAAAAAAGAATAGTTCATTTGAATAATGTGCTTTTATTTTATTTTATTAATGAAAATATATGACATTTCACCTTGTGATCTTTTGAATAATCATTTACATTTTGGATATACACACACACCCTGCATTATATTTCTTTGAGGAAAGATTTTTTGATTCCAAGATATGAGAAACAACTGTGAAGCAGAAAGGTAGTTTGGATAGTTGCTCATTCAGATAAGTCATTTGCCTGTATTTGCTTAAATCAGATGTCGGATTTTCCAAACAAAAAACTACAAACTGAAATAAGCCAGCCTCTCTAAAGTTAAGCTTTGCACAAGTAAATAAAATTAGAGTAGCAAGTTAAATAACTGATCACATATGAAGTTCTTAGAAATAAATATATAGAAAAATAATGCAGTATGTTGGTTTATACTTGCCAAAAGAGTGTTCAGTTAATAATTACTCTGCATGTCTGTAAATAATGTTTAAATGTTTTAGAATTAAGATGCAGTTCAGCTAATCTGAACTACGATTGCTTCATAGGTTGGTGTAATTCATTTTATTTTCCGCTGTTAAGGGATAAATGTACCTACAAGCCTCATTCAGACAGTAAGTCCTCATATATAGGCCTGAGAGCAGTCTCAGAATTACAGCCATTCCTGTAGTAAAGAGAACAGCAGAACAAGGAGAGTCATCAGCATATCACTGGCCTGGAATCTGACAGCAGCGTTGGGATCTGCGGTAAAGACAGAGAACATTGTGATTCATTACTTCAAGAAACAGTCTATGAAATGGATTTTCTGACAATCATTTAGAGTGCTCAAAATATGTCATTTTAAAATGTTCCTCATTTTGTTTTGGAGGTCTCTTACAATAGATTTACATGCATTCAAGGTCAAAAACACAGTCAGTTCTTCAAATTATACATTTAAAATTGCCTGATTTTTCAAAGTCTCAAATGATTCATTTGAAGATTTGTTTTGTTTTAAAACCCCTCCTTTCTGTGAGCCTATTCTGCTTTTATTGGATGTCCCAGTCCCAGTGAAATGGCCAATCCCATATCTGACAGGAGTTTCATTTTCTCTGAATGATTGCAAACAATGGACACTGAAAGGATTGTGTTAATTTTACCATGTCATTTAGAGACTTAATCGCATTGAAAGACTTGGTCCAGCTTAGACAAGTTGAAAAGAAAACATGCAGCTTGTTTCTAAATTGTAAATTTTATTTATTAATTATAACCAAGTGGTATCACGGTGGTGCAGTGGGTAGCACGATCGCCTCACAGCATGAAGGTTCCTGGTTTAAGCCCGAGCTGGGTCAGTTGGCATTTCTGTGTGAAGTTTGCATGTTCTCCCTGTGTTGGCGTGGGTTTCCTCCGGGTGCTCGGGTTTCCCCCACAGTCCAAAGACATGCGCTATAAGTGAATTGAATAAGCTAAATTGGCTGTAGTGTATGTGTGTGTGTGAAAGAGTGTGTATGGGTGTTTCCCAGTTTTGGGTTGCGGCTGGAAGGGCATTTGGTGTTTGGTGTTAAGTTGGTGGTTCATTCCGCTGTGGCGACCCCTGATTAATAAAGGGGACTAAGCCGAAAAGAAAATGAATGAATGAAATTATAACCAGCTTCATCTTTACGTGTGCTCTCCACCGAGTAATGGACTTCGCTTTCTTATCCCTTTTTGTAAACGTACAGCAAAGCGATTAATGATGGTTCCTTTGATTTTGATCCTGCATGCAGTCTGTGTTCAGATTTAAATTTAGAAGCTCACAGGTGCCCTTTCACAGAATCACAGCGTCAGAAGAGGCAACAGCAAAATCGATTAGCTTTATATATGAAAGGAATGTCCCAGAAAGAGTGTGCAAAAACTTGCCTGTGCTTGCAAAACATTTTCGCACGACTGCTTTACAACCTCATGAAATATAAGCAGCAGCTTATTTGCATATAAAGAGACATGAAGCAAAATGGCTCACTGTCGACTGAGGTGTTTGTAAAAAGGGTGTTTATTTGCACTACCATTAAGAGAGGTTATATACTTTTTAATAAGACCCTAAAAAAATCATTTGAACTTGTGAAAATTCAACATCTAATGTGGCTTTTAAAGGTGCAGTAGCTGATTGTCTTCAGAAGCATTTTTTGTTGTGTTGGTTGAAATTCTCTTCACATTTCAATAGTAATGATTAAAGTAAATGATCTAAATGTATTTATACAACAGTTCTGTCTGGTTCGTGAATCTGATTGGCTGATAGCTCGGCAATAGAGTGGAGGAACTATGACGTCACCTTGTAGGCGAATCGGCTGCTAGCATAAAACTGGTTCCCTCGATAAAATCTCTATAGGATTTTCCCATAGACTTTTCGAAGATTGCAAATAATAAGCTCTGTGTTCAAACACTGTTCATTAAACTTACACGTTTTGTCCAGCCGGATAATCCTCACACGAAAATACAACTTTTAGCACTTTTGGATCTTGAATGCAAACGCAAGACCTGAAAAGCTAACATTAGGCTACAAACGGACTACAGCCTTCAGGGCGCTCGCCTGTGACGTCAGCACCACCCTGCTACAGACAACTCTTCAAGCTTAGAAATGTGATCCATGACAAAGATTTACTCTCTCGGTTTATTATATTATAATCCACGCTATATATTATAAACAAATAAATACGCAAAACCACTTAGACCTAAGTACCTTTTGGATAGCTTTTACGGGGGAAATACATTTTGTTTTGCTTTACGGTTGTTGTAAACGTTTTAAAACTGTACGTGTAAATGTGCCTACATAGTATTATCATAAGACATGTTTAAATAAGTGTATCACTCACGTGCACACAGCCCGCTTACCTTAGTAACAGACGACAGAAATGAGGAGATGAGGCGTGAGGGACAAGTCTAATGTTATATGCCTGCAAGTTCCATCATGGACACAGAACGACATTCAGTATTCTTTTTGGTCACCGAGTACAGTGAAAAGCAGCCCATACAGTCACATATGCTATACATTTTAAGAAGGAGTGTAAATATTGCAGTTATGACAGAGTTAAATGTGTTCAGATGAAGAAAAAAACTATGAAAATCAGTTGATCGCGTTAAAATGACAATTAACATTATTATTATTATGTATTTTTACACATTCATTCACACGTTTGCATTACTGAGAGCAGGATAGAGACAGGTTGCACTGGTAAGCAGTATCCCCATAATATCGTTTAATTAAAATAAATGATCAACAAACCAATCTGTCTTAGCAGTCCTTACAAGTGAAGGCATTATCTACACACAATATGTATTCCCAATTAGAAAAATACTACAAACTATAAAATACTACTCCTGAAAATACTTTAATCACAGACAAATCCAAATGCCAGCGCAAGCGGGCTGCGCTCCAGACCAGTTCAGCTGGATGACGTATAATGTCTCCGACACCGCCTGTAGTCCTGTTTAGCACATTGATAGCAACCGTCTTTTAAAGAAGCGTAACCGATTTAAAAAATCAAGAGTGTGATGTAACTGATGTGTTTTATGTCCAAGAATAAAACGTGAAAGTATCTTCAGTTTGTGTTAGCCACAAACCTTATTTAAGCGATTTAACTGAAATCCCATTCAAAAAACCCATTGACTTTCGGACGAGGGAACCGGAACTGCTAAAATGCTAACTCGCTTCCGGGTTTTTGCATACAAATTGACGTCATAGTTCCCCCACTCTATAACAGCATTTGCACAGCCTCCTCACTCTTCTGTATTACTCCGCCCACATACAGCGACAAGAGGACACTTTACAGTTTGACAAATATTGCAGCTATAGACTGATTTCACGCGGCCGCCATTATTCACAGCGAAATCGAGGCTGCGGTGGGAAGAAACCCGGAAGTATAGACTGAGTCACACAGGAATATTGTGTACCTGGCTGTATATCTTATCAGCGAAGAGAAAGTGACACAAATTTATGATTTCAGTGCCTTCCGAGTGACCCTAAGGTCCGTTCTGAATGAATAGTGAAAATAAAAAGGGATATTTGACCTCATTTCAGGCTAGGTTAAGGGAAATGGCACTACTTAGCTAACGTTTTTTTTCCCAAACACACATTTTAGATGCCATTCATCAAACTCAAGTTAATGAACTGATTCTTTCACTATATTAGACTTGACACGATACAAAATTTCCGTAATGAAATATAAAAAAACGCCAATTTCTTGTTAACATTTAAGACACTGTTCACGGAGTTCTTAAACAGCGCTGATTGGCCATTGTGTTCACGTGCTCACCAGAAATCCCTCTGATTGGCTGTAAAGGTCATCAGTTCACCAAACTCACCGGCACTGCTGTTTACTGAGTGCAAACACAGACAAGCGATCCACTGATGAATCGACTGATCTTCACGGCTTGTAAACGCTCCAATATCCGTCTATGTGTGTTTTCAATCTGAAGAGCGGTGAACTGAGGACCTTCACAGTCATTCTGTTGAGCACTGGTGAATACTACGGCAAATCAGCAGTGTTTATGAGCGCGCTCAGCGGCGCGTAAATGTTAGCGGGAAATTGACGTTTTTAAAACTTCAGTACCGGGACAACACTGTTAAAGACAACACGAGGGTGTGCTACAGAGGACTGCACTGTTTTATCACTCACCGGGTTAGATAGGCTGAAGCAGGGAAGCGTCCCCACGGTGTTTACCTGCTGCCCTGGACTGAAGTCTAGGAGGACACTTAAGTGTATCACTCTTAAAGAGATTATAATGTTGTTTGATGCCTAATATGCTTTTAATTGTTTATATTAAACTGAACGGAATGATATTAAAGTGATGTTTACACCATTTCTGCATTTTGAAGTCGCAGCAACAGCTGGAGGTTTATAGTGCACAGCATGTTGTTGCAATGTTTACAGTGCTGATCCTATACTTCCGGCTTTCTTCCCACCGCAGCCTCGCTTTCGTGTTCTAAAATGGCGGTCGCGTGAAATAAGCGTATTGGACAACATAATGTACTTTTGCGGCTTTTTTTGTCGAGAATGTAGTTGTTTAGATTGCAAATGCCGTTTATTTATGAGGATAGTGCCTTTTTCAAAATATTTATAATTTATTTTTAATTTTTATTTTGAGAGCGTCGGCGTCCACTAGCCAAAGACCGTTGACGTTGCCTATCCACAAGATGGCGCCAGTACCGCATAATAAGCCCTTGCTTAGATAGAAGATTAAAACAGTGTGATTTCTAACTACAGCTGATCAAATCATTATTAAACTGGTAAGGCAATCGCTCTCTTTTGTATAGATTGCAACTATGCAGTTTATTTATAAGGACAGTGCATATTTTAACCTATTCTGGTTCTTAACAGTGTTATTCAGAGACCTCACCCCTGAACACCCCCTCCTTATCGCAAACACAACAGCAGTATGGTAGTTATTGAGCTGCTTTTTTCGGGGTTAATTATTGTGATATCCCGATTGCAACAGAGAAATACTGTAGACAGTAACACTGTAAGAAGATATCTCTGTAGACGGAGGGCATGTCATGTCAAGTTCAGCCTTAAAATCTTAAAATGTCAGCAAAATCACCTGTTTTGTCATCACTTTACATATTACGCTTGAGAATCATTCAAACACTAGCTCTAAAGGGACGTTGGTGAATTAGTAACGACTTCTGCTGTTTTGACGTCAGCTGCAGATGTGAATGAATGGCGGAAGAAAGTAGTTCCTAATACAAAAGGATTTTTAGATTCTCTGTGTTTGATTTTCTTTTTATATATACACGATTGTGCGTCGAACTGTTGTATAAACGCAATATCACACTCGCAGCAGTGCGATATGGCTGTATATCAGCACTGGTGGGACGCTAAGCCACTTGGCCTGCAGCCTCGTGCCAACGCATGCCTCCCAGCAGTGCTGATATACAGCCATATCGCACTGCTACTCGTGTGATATTGCTCATTTATATGTATCTTTATATTCTGGGTAAGGCATAAGATTAAAAAATGTTCATCCAATTAAAATTTGTCTGGCCGATTTGTCTGGTTACGATTGGGCTATATGCAGAGAAGTGTTGTTCAGCCACTGAAATCTTCCGCCGAAAGCTTGATGTGACTATTTTCAGTTTCATAAAGGACCTTTTACAGCATCGATAATGTAGATTTTTATTTAGTTTAACAACAAAACATAAGTAAAAATCGATATTCCGTCTAGCCTGCTTTACTTTACTTTTGGTGAAGTTGGTTTTCACATTACATCGGTTCATTTTTGAACAATGACAACCTGTGATGTGCTCATGTGTGGTTTAGCATGCTACTCTGAATATTCAGTCTGAAATAGCATGTAAGCATGGCTTAGTGATAAGTGTAATTCCTGCACCCGGTCGGTAGGGTTGCCACCCGTCCTTTAAAATACAGAATTGTCCCGTATTTGAGAATTAAAACGGGACGTGCAATTTCAATCAATACGGGATGGGTTTTGTCCCGTATTCTTTATAATTTTCTTTTAAAGTAGCTTTTCATGCAAATCATCCCACACGCATTTTATGAAGATGTCTCATTTCCTACTTTTGATTGGGTAATACTTGATGTCATCGTTAGTTTGATTGGTCTTTGTCCAGTGAGTAGGGCGTGTCTTTTAAGCAGAGTCTGTCAAGTCTTGAGAGAGAGTAGCCTAATGGCAGATGCTTCTCCAGGTAACCCCCCGCATCTTAAAGTTTCAGAGTTTAAATGCAAGCTGCTGCAAAAGTACTGCAGAGAGGGAGTAAACAAATACCTGGCTGCAGAGTGGTAGAAATTGTTAACAAGCCAACTGCACGATTTGTCGGAGAGCGTTCTCTGTGGCTCATGCAGGACGTGCGACAACATGCCTCCGGAGAGCAGCATTCCCGCAATGACAGAGCTCACAAAAATCAATGCACAGTCAGACAGTTCTTCGTACCCCAAGTCTCTCCCGAAGCAGACATGGTAATGACCAGGGGCGTCGCTAGACCCAATTTACTGGGGCACGTGCCCCAGTAAAAATCGCCAGTGCCCCAGTAAATGCTTTGAGATATGATTTACTTCATATGCAAGTGTATGTATAAAGAGTGGTAATCCCGGAATAAAGACGTTATTCTCCATGTACAACCGAACCAACGCTGGTGAAAGCAGTGTAGTTTAATCAAATAGCAAACTGACGCATCTCTGCATGTGCGCAGAAAACCACATCCACACACTGCTCCTGCTGGACCCAGACGCGCTGCTCTTCTCCCGGTGCGAGTCCCGGTTAACATGCACGCCGAAAAAAATACCCGCTGCTTACGCGCCGCTCATGCATTGTGAAACACCGGCATTAACAGTCTTTTAGTTGACGGCACGCAGTGAGTTTTGCAAGTGGACAAAACTAAAGTTTAAACAACATGATGGTGATAAGACTAAGCATGTCTCCTGATAGATTTTTTTGTATGAAGCACAAAGGAGGGATGCAGTTAGGGAAGTAAAATTAATAAACCTAATTCTCTGCCATGTGTCAAGTCTAAGACAACAGATCATTAAACATCTTTTTTTTGTATTCTATAGAATTGCCTATAGAATTTCATTCAAATGAAATTATTATTCATGCAAAATATTTTTTAAATGATCCTAGCATATCACTTCAGTTGTGTCTTTACATTATTTTCCAGTTACATATTAATTTAATTTAGAATAATAATTGTAGAATAACAATAATAATTGTATTTATTTTATATATATATTATATATATTATATATATATAATATATATAATATATATATATATATATATATATATATATATATAAAATATATATATAATTATATATAATTATTTTTATTATTTTTTATTTTTTTTGAAGGGGGGCGTGCCCCAGTAGAGCTTTATGTCTAGCAACGCCCCTGGTAATGACAGTGACCCAGTCTGTGAAAATCTAGCTGGAGTAATTTTTTTTTTGTAATTTACTGTTTTCTACATAAAATAAGGAACAGTCTGTGAAAATAATAAAAATATATGTATTTAATATTAACTGAGCAAAACCATATCAACAACTGAAATCACAGTGAAATGAATGGCTACAATCAAACTTTCTCTCAGAATTAGATTTGGCCTGGTTTTCACACACTGGGTCACAAATTGTAATTTGTAAAAATTCTGTAAATACAATGTAAGTGGATCACGTTACAATGTAATATTATGATTTGCTTGTTAAGATTAAGTCAGACTCATAAGCATAATTCATTACATGAAACATTACATTTATTACATTAACAAACGACATGATGCCTAAAGAAAATAAACTAGTAAACTGCAACTTTGCATATTTTAAAATTAGAAATAGGCTATTTGAAAACTTAGCCAATACTAGGCAACAGTGGCGTCACAAGACCCCATTTACTGGGGCATGTGCTATGTGTCAACCGAACCAACGCTGGTGAAAGCAATATAGTTTAATCAAAAAGCAAACTAAGCACGTGTGCAGAAAAAAACTATACCCAGGCGCCTCACGCACCGCTCCTGCTTGACACTGACGTGCTGCTCTGCTCTCTGTTTAAGTCTCAGTTGCGAACATGCACGCTAGAAAAATAGCCGCGCTGCATACTCACCGCTCATGTGTTGTGAAAGTCTTATATGTGGAGGTGTTGGCACACAGTTTTGCAAGTTGACAAAACAAAGTTTAAATTATATGATGGTGATCTTATTTTGACCAAGCATGGCTCCTTCTATGAAGCAAAAAGGAGGGATGATGAGTCAGGGTGGTAAGATTTAATAAACCTAATTCTCTGCCTTGAGTCGGGTTTAAGACAGCATTCATTAATTTTCTTTCCGGCTTAGTCCCTTTATTTCTAAGATAACACACAACAGATAATTTTATAAAACATCTTTTTTTTGTATTCTACAGAATTGTCTATAGAATTTCATTTTAATAAAATTAATATTCATGCTAAATATTTCTTAAATTATCTTAGCATCACTACAGTTGTGTCTTTAGATTGTTTTTCAGTTACATTTAGGATTAATTTCTGTTATTTATTTAGAATAATAATTGTATAATAACAATAATACTGTTATTGATAATTACTGTATACATATATATATATATATATATATATATATATATATATATATATATATATATATATATATATATATATATATATATATATATATATATTTAATTTTTTATTTTATTTTGCTGTGCCCCAGTAGAGCTTTATGTCTAGCAACGCCCCTGCTAGCCAATGTTTGTAGCTAGTTTATGTATGTGCTGTTTCCATGTTTGGATAGGTGTTACTGCAAATAATGACAAATAATTTAGCCAAAATCTGTTATCAATACCACCCTTTAAAATTAGGTTCATTAGTATTTTCTCCTCTCCTCTAGGTTACAGCAGCTGAGTTAACACAGGTGTACCACACTATTAGACATAACATCAGCTATAACAGTGCTGCAGAGTTGTAAAAGAGAAAGACTGACTGCATCTGATCTGTTTACACAGATTTCAATAAAAGACAGTTCATTTTAATGTCCAAGTGTTCATACTTTCCTAAAAACATATTTTAAGTTGCGATTTACCACCACTGGCATGCTATAGGGCCTGTGATTGGGGATGTGGCCCCCGCTGCAATATGCGTCCCTTATTTTTTTGTATTAAAAGTGATAACCCTACCCACCGGCCAACCACTAAGCATACAGTAGTCGCTTTAGGACAGCGCGTGAGAAAGTGAGAGACCAGCAATGTTTGCATGCATGAAATATTGCACATTATGACAAATTTTGCTTGCTAACTACATAACTGAAAACGTGCTAGATATAATACAGTATTTGGTTCAGAATTGTAGTATTATAAAGTTTTCTAACTGGCGAATTATATGATCTAGTTGATTGTATACTGTCATCTTTAAGGTGCGCGTTCGTGTTTTCAGGAGGCGTGGCTTTGGACGGCAGGGGAGGGACTGTGTTTTCAAAGCTATTATGCTAACCGTTAGCATTTTGGCAGATCACCTACTGCACCTTTAAGCTCTAGATGGCACATATTTAAACCTTTAATATCATGCAAGTAGAAGATTGACTTAGCAGCTTCAGTAATTATATTCATAGTTTTAGTCTCGTGTCTTGACAATGAATGCAACTATAACAAGGACAAACTGGTGTTCTGCACGTGTTACGGATTTACATAGATACATTACACTAATGATATGGAATCCCTGACTACTTGTTTCAGAATCAATTTAACTTTAAATCAACTTTTTATCATGCACAATGCACACCTTACATGCATAACCCATGGAGGATAATATCTGAAATAGCATCATAGCAGCGCTTTAACAACTATTTGGCATGTTAACTGTTGTACTGTATGTGTATGTGGGGTGATGCTCACAGCTGACGACTTGGCTGATGGAGAGTGTCATGTTGGTCAGAGGGTTTTTGGCCACACAGGTGTAGTTGCTGCCCAGGACAGATGTGATAGGAATCGTAATGGAAGCTTGATCCCCCACGACTGTGTTGTTTTCAAGGATCCAGTGATACACAGAGGGTGGCTGAGACACCGCTAGACATGTCAGGACTGGAGGAATCCCAGGATGCAAAGTGATCTGCACGCTCTGTGGTCCATCTGCAAACACACAGAGGTTGAGGTTAGGCAAAATTAAAGCTCATGTGAAGTCAGATTTTTTTTCAAAGTGATTCAAATATGGCTTATGTTACTCACAGATGACCACAAGATCATATGGATTACTGACGTGATGTCTTATTGCATTGGCGGCCACACACTGGTAACTCCCATCATCAGTGGTTTGCAAAGAACTGAAGGTCACTGTGATGTTGTCTGCAGAAAACGTAATTCTGTTTGATGGCAAGAAATTCTTGTTGTTTCGAAGCCAGTGGAGATTGATGTAGGGTCCATTCACATTACAGGTGAGCTGCAGGCTTTTAGAAACCAGAGGAATGAGGCGACTGGCCGTCACGTCCACTGTGGTAATGGCATCTGTGGAGGGGACAAGAGTTTTCGTTTAGTTCAGGTCGCTCTGTCCTGATTGTGAATCAGAAACATACAACATGACTAATTTAGTCTTATAAGCTGATTCTTTTTGAACAATCAGAAACACAATGTGTGACAAACTTAGACTGATTTCTAGCCATGATTTCTTTTAGTAAATCAAAGACACACATGTAGTTTGTTTCTGAAAAAAAAAATCATATAAGGCGATTCTTGTTGGTGAATTCAAAACATACTGTAGAATTCAGCACAAATCAGTGTTTTCTGATATGGCCTCTACTACAAGTGTAGTCTGATTACTTGAACACTTGTTTCTATACAGCATCCATGATTTTTGTGGATTAGGGTTTTTTAAAGGTACTGGAAATATTCCTGAGAATATTTTCAATATTTTCAATAATTTTTCAATATTCCCTTTGTCCATATTGACATGTTAGCATCAAGCAGTTGCTGCAGATTTATCAGCTGCACATGCATGATGTGAATCTCCCGTTCCACTACATCCTAAAGTTGCTCTATTGGATTGAGATCTGGTGACTGTGGAGGCCATTTAAGTACAGTGAACTCATTGTCATGTTCAAGAAACCAGTCTGAGATGATTTGCGCTTTATGACATGACGCGTTATTCTGCTAGATGTAGCCATCTTCTGACTGTGACTTTTTAACTGTGGTTAAAAAGAAATGAACATGGTCTGCAACAACACTCAGGTAGGCTGTGGCATTGACACGATGCTCAATTGATATTAGTGGGCCCAAAGTCTGCCAAGAAAGTATCCCCCACACCATTACACCCCCACCTCCAGCCTGAACCGTTGATACAAGGCAGGATGGATCCATGCTTTCATGTTGTTGATGCCAAATTCTGACCCTACCATCCAAATGTTGCAGCAGAAATCGAGACTCATCAGAGCAGACGACATTTTTCCAATCTTTTATTGTCCAATTTTGGTGAGCCTGTGTGAATTGTAGCCTCAGTTTTCTATTCTTAGCTGACTAGAGTGGCACTCGGTGTTGTCTTCTGCTGCTGTAGCCCATCTGCCTCAAGGTTGGAAGTGTTGTGCGTTCAGAGATGCTCTTCTGCATACCTCGGTTGTAAATGAGTGGTTATTTGAGTTATTGTTGCTTTTTTATCAGCTGGAACCAGTCTGGCCATTCTCCTCTGACCTCTGGCATCAACAAGGCATTTGCACCCACAGAACTGCCGCTCACTGGATATTTTCTCTTTTTTGGACCATTCTCTGTAAACCCTAGAGATGGTTGTACGTGAAAATCCCAGTAGATCAGCAGTTTCTGAAATACTCAGACTAGCCCGTCTGGCACCAACAACTGTGTCACATTTAAAGTCACTTAAATCTTCCCCATTCTGATGCTTGGTTTGAACTGCAGCAGATCGTCTTGACCATGTCAACATGCCTAAATGCTTTGATTTGCAAATTTGCATTAACGAGCAGTTGGACAGGTGTACCCAATAAAGTGACCGGTGAGTGTATATTTATAGGAATAGCCAAAAATACACTAATGTATAAGTGTATAATGTATAAATGTATATGTTAAAATTAGAATATTAAAGACATTTTCTGAATTTCCCACCATAATTATATCAAAACTTAATTTTTGTGTAGTAAAATGAATTGCTAAGAAGCTGATTTGGACAACTTTAAAGGCAATTTGCTCAATATATAGATTTTTTTCAAATCATGAATGGAAAGCCTTATCGAACCTTATGGTTTTGTGGTCCCGAGTCACATTTATCTCACAAGTAAAATTGTCATTCTTAAAATTATTGATACACTTAAGACTATAATTTTACTCTTAGTAGCATATGGCAACAGATCTAGCAATGATTCTTACCAATTACAGTTAACTGCACAGCTGAAGAGCTGCTGTTGATGCCTGTTATGGCATTGAAGGCCATGCACATGTACTGTCCACTACTGTTGTGTGACAGAGGTTGAGTCACATACACTGGACCATTTCCCACCCACGAGCTGTTGAAGAACCAGCTGAACTGACTTGCAGGAAGAGAATCCGCAGTGCAGCTGAAAGTCACACTGGAACCTGTTTCTCCCATGCTTGGGCCATTAATAGTAACGCTCCATGGACCATCTGAAAGATACCATATTCAGTACATTGAAAATGATTTCTATGAACATTGATTCAAAAAAATCATGTTAGAAATATGTGTGCATTACTCACAGTTGACCACCAGGTCATAGGCAGAGCTGGTCATATTACTGATATCGTTACTTGCTTCACACTGATAATGTCCGTTATCACTGAGAGTGAGATTATTGAAGCTCAAGGTTGAGTTGTCAATAGAGAAAGTGATTCCATCGTGAGGAAGAAGGTCTGTGCCGTTCAACACCCACTGAATATAATCAACATTTCCACTGGCAGTGCAGGTCAGTGTGAATGGTTGATTAAAGACTGGTTGCTGATTGCTCGCGTTCACAACAACATTACTAACTGGATCTGGAATTTAGACAAAAAGAAATTACTTTATTTAAAGAGTAGTCTGCCAAAAATAAATATTTAATCATTGTTTATTCACCCTTATGTCATTCAAAACAACTACAGTATGGATTTTCATTTTCAATTTATTATCTGTAGTGCACAAAACAAGTTCTTTAGAAAACATTTTTGTGCATACATTGAAAGTCAGTGTGGTCTAATGTTAAATTCTGAACCTTTTTACAAAAAACATGCAATCCAACCAGTGTACTCAAATTCTCAAAGCTAATGATTCTTATTTAATGGTTCTTTTTAGTAAATCAAACACATAAACTAGCAAAGTCTGATTTGCGTAATAAATTTCTGTTGCGAACTGGCTGTGTAATTTAAATATATTTGAACTAATGCACAGTTAGCATAAAGGGTTAGTTCACCCCAAAATGAAAATCATGTTATTAATTGCTTAGCCTCATGTTGTTTCAAATCCCTGAGACCTTTGTTCTTCTTCTGAATACAAATTATGATATTTTTCATTCAATTTGATACCTCAGCCTCCACAAACAGCAATGGTCCCAACTCAATCAAAGTGCAGAAGTATACCAAAAAAAACCTTCTTAAATAGATCATATACCTTCAGTGGTTCGGAATATTATTAAGCTATGAGAATACTTTTGTCACATAAAACAAAACTAAAAACTTAAAAATTTAAGTTTCTTCTCCTCAGCATCAGTAAAGTGTGCACATTCACTAGTGTTGTGCTCTTAAATTATTAATGAAATTACTTGTTCTGCTGATGTACACTACCAGACAAAAGTCTTGTCGCACATCCAAGTTTTAGGAACAACAAATAATAACTTGACATCTAGTTGATGATCTGGTATCAGAAGTGGCTTATACGAAAGACAAAGACCTCTAGATTACGCTTATTTTACCAAAATAAACTATGATCATGCCTTAATTTTGAATTATTTAATTAGGACAGTAAGGTCTGACTTTGCTTAGACAAAAGTCTTGTCACTTAACAGAAATAATGTAAAGTATAGAATATAAAGTCATGGTGCAGTGGAAAAATAATTAATATTGTGTATGACTTTCGTAAGCTTGGAAGACTGCATCTACTGTATACATCTCTGCAATGACTCAAATATTCTTTCATTCATTTTCTTTTCGGCTTAGTCCCTTTATTAATCTGGGGTCACCACAGCAGAATGAACCGCCAACTTATCCAGGACATGTTTTACACAGCAGATGCCCTTCCTGCTGCAACCCATGAATGAAAGTCATCTGGAATGGCAAAGGAAGCGTTCTTGCAGGATTCCTAGAGTTCATCAAGATTCTTTGGATTCATCTTCAATGCCTCCTCCATCTTACCCCAGACATGCTCAATACTGTTCATATCTGGTGCCTGGGCTGGCCAATCCTGGAGCACCTTGACCTTCTTTCAGGAACTTTAATGTGGAGGCTGAAGTATGAGAAGCAGCGTGATCCTGCTGAAGAATTTGCCCTCTCCTGTGGTTTGTAATGTAATGGGCAGCACAAATGTCTTGATACCTCAGGGTGTTGATCTTGCCATTCACTCAGCAGATCTCTTGCACGCTCCCATACTGAATGTAACCCCAAACCATGATTTTTTACTTTACCAAACTGATTTCTGTGAAAATCTGGGGTCCATATGGGTTCCAATAGGTCTTCTGCAGTATTTGTGATGATTGGAATGCAGTTCAACAGATGTTTCATCTGAAAAATCTACCTTCTGCCACTTTTCCAAATGTTCAACTAGAAGTCAAGTTATTATTTGTTGCTTTTACAACTGAGATCCACGACAAGACCTTTGTCAAGAAGTGTATACCTTAGATGCATTTTAAACAGAATACGTTCTGCATGGGCATCTGGGGTATACATCAGTGCACAGTGATTGTGAATACTCCCTATACTGACAATACTGACACTGAGGAGAAACTACTGATTTAAATAGTTTTTTTTGTTTTATGTGCACACAAAAGTATTCTTGTAGCTTGATAAAATTCCCATTGAACCACTGAAGACACGTACTGTTTGAGAATAGTTTTTTGATACCTTTCTGGACTTTTTTTCAAGTAGTCGGACAGTTGCTGTCTATGAAGGTTGAGGGAACTTTCAAGTTAGACTTCAAGTTAGAGTTAGATTTCAAGAAATCTAAAATATTTTAATTTGTGTTGCAAAGATCAACAAATGTCTCATGGGTTTTGGAAGGACACGAGGGTAAGTAATTAATAATTTTTTTTTTTGAGTAAACCAACCATTTAAAAAAAAAAAGAACATTTCTTAATTAAGCAAAATATACAATCCCTTTAAATATGAATATTTAAAAGACAATTTGGCCCCAGAGATTCATCTTACCAATTACAGTTAACTGCACAGCTGAAGAGCTGCTGTTGGTGCCTGTTATGGCATTGAAGGCCATGCACATGTACTGTCCACTACTGTTTTGTGACAGAGGTTGAGTCACATACACTTGACCATTTCCCACCCACGAGTTGTTGAAGAACCAGCTGAACTGACTTGCAGGATAAGAATCTGCAGTGCAGCTGAAAGTCACACTGGATCCAGCTTTTGCCATGTTTGGGCCATTAACTGTTACGTTCCATGGACCATCTGAAAGATATGTGCAATATATTGAAAATGGTTTCAATGAACAGTGATTCAAATGGACACGGATAAAAAAAATGTTACTTACAGTTGACCATCAAGTTATAGGCAGAGCTGGTCATATTGCTGATATCGTTACTTGCTTCACACTGATAATGTCCGTTATCACTGAGAGTGAGATTATTGAAGCTCAAGGTTGAGTTGTCACTAGAGAAATTGATTCCGTCTTGAGGATGAAGGACTTCGCCGTTCAACATCCACTGAATGTAATCAACATTTCCACTGGCAGTGCAGGTTAGTGTGAATAGTTTACTGAATATTGGTTGCTGTCCAGTGCTCATATTCATCATAACATTGCTCACAGGAACTACATTTCATATCAAAACAAAAAAAAAAAACATAATCACAACCATTTCAGATTTAATATGAAATTTGTTAAGCGATGTACTGTATTAAATAACTTACCAAGGACAGTTAATGTCATTGAATTGTTGTTGGTATTCCCTGTGATCATATTAAAGGCCATGCAGGTGTACAGTCCACTTTGGTTTTGTAGGAGAGCTGCAGTTACATACACCGGGCCGTTGAACACATTAAAGCCATTGAAATACCAGCTGTACTGACTTTGAGGACGAGAGTCAGAGGAACAGCTGAAGGTCACTCTATCTCCCACTGCTGCTACATATGGACCAGAGACTGCTGTGTTGATTGGGCCATCTACAAAATACAGTAACTGTATTTTAACGATATGTTTCTTGTTATACTAGTGCACTGATATTTTATAACAGACAATGAAGTACAGATTCAACCTTGAAATTCAAATATGAGCAGAGCTTGCCAAGTGTAGTAGAGTAGAAACATAGTACATAAGTGTTATTATAACACTTATTAATTGAAAATGAATTACTACCACTAATAATAAAATAACAAGTATTATAAAATAGTTTTCAGTTTCTCTGAGCTTTAAAACATGCATCACTATGGTTATGATATAGTTGTCATCATTCATTATGATTGTCATTATATTCATTATTATAACTATTAGTATTATTGTTGTAGATGTTGTC
This sequence comes from Danio kyathit, assembly GCA_903798195.1. Lineage (NCBI taxonomy): Eukaryota > Metazoa > Chordata > Actinopteri > Cypriniformes > Danionidae > Danio > Danio kyathit. Next base: position 28,154,214 of record LR812534.1, read on the forward strand.
AATCATACAGTATATTTAAAAATAATTCTGAAATATTATATGGTAGTTATAAAATGTGAATGGTATAATAGTGAATCTGATCAAATAATAATAATTATAATAATAATCATCAAATAATACAAATAATTTGATTGAAATTATATGCATTTTCATTTTCTGCATTGTTCTGCCTGTTGTTAATGAAGTAACGCACATGCACTTTTATGGCAAATAAAGTGGATCCTTAAAACAGTATAAAAGCCTCCCAGATGAAAAGTACCAACTAGATTAATATGTCATATGTATATCTTAATTTTTTCATTAATGTGAATTATTTATTCAAATATTATTAATTTGTTCAGTTTTATTTAGTTCAACAAATTTACTGAAACCGGTAATATATAATATTCCTAGAGCATCATTTTGGGAAAGTGACAGGCATCTTTTTTTCTAAAAGGTGAATAACCATGCATTGTGAATGTGACAGAAAATTACAGAATTTTCAGTTTAGAAAGTTTAGAATGTACAAGAAAAAGTGACTGTTGGGAAGAAGTCGTACAGTATTTTACAAGGGAAAAAAGCAGGTCCTGGTCATTTCAATACTCACAGTTGACAGTCAGGTTATAGGCCTGGGTCATGTTGCTCACTGCATTACTAGCTGTGCACTGGTACAGTCCGTCATCACTAAGAGCGAGTTGTTTAAAGCTCAGGGTCGAGTTGTCACTAGAGAGAGTGGTTGTGTTGTCGGTATACAGGTACACTCTGTCCTTCATCCACTGAATGGAGTCCACTGGTCCCACAACATTACATCTTAGATTAAAAGGCACATTTTCAACTGGAAAGCTTGATGAATTCACTACCACTTCTGATATTGGATCTAAATAAACAAGCAAAAATGTATTGGAGATAAAAATGATATGCATAATTTGAAGGGAATTTAGAAGACTATATTTGGACTGTGTTCTCACCAACTATACGAATAGTTTTTGTCACTGCAGCATATCTAAGTGTTACTGCGTTTTGGGCACCGCAGGTGTACACTCCCGACTGGTTTTGAGTAGCCTTTATAAATGCATAACTCGGACCATTGATATTCAGAAGATTGCCATTGAACATCCAGTAGAAAGAAGCTGTCGGTTTGGAGTCGGCAGAGCATGACAGAGAAAAAGTTGAACCAGAAATGTATACTGTTTTCTCTGGCAAGGCAGTAAGTGTCAGGTTTCCGGGCCCATCTAAACACACAAAAACAATTCATTTATGACTACTGAGCTTTTGAAGCATGAACTGCCCACTTATTGTCAGCTGCCCATCCTTCACCATGCTTTTTTGAAAGGATCAAAATGGGACAATTGTAACATTTTTAAACATTTTCCTTCTAACTGGTTACGTGAAATATAATAATGATCTCTGTAAAGAATATGCTAATTATTAACACAACTGTAAAAAAAAGACCTTAAAAAAGACTTTAAAAAAAGACCCATCTCATTTTACAGACCTTTACAGATCTTAAGACCTAATCATTTTACTTATGTAAGCTAGTGTCTAATAATGTTACTTGAGTTTTATTTTGTAAATTGTTTAAATTCTTTCAGATCTCAGGTATGCACTTAAAAAGCAAAAGTCTCTATCTAGTGGTATTTTGATTTTAATAATTTATATATGTATATATATATATATATATATAAATTATTATTTTTTTAAACATTATTAATCAGCTTAAGAGTCAGTTTTTAACCAAACGTTTATTTAAAAAATCGTTCAAAATAGACATATTAACAGCATAACCTCTGTGAGATTAACTGGAGATGTTTATTTTTGTCTGTATAGCCTACAATAGCCACTCGGTTTCCCCAACTGCATGTATTGAAACGTGTATTTTGTGTCATACTTACAGCTTATATTGAGATTTATTTCAACACTCTGCTGGCTGCTGATGTTGTTTACCACAACACACTTGAACGGTCCTCCATCGTACCGCGTCACTCCGTTGATGACAAGATTTTGTCCACTGTTTTGGAGCTGAACTCTTCCGCCATCTTTGACCGCAGAGCTGCCGTTCAGCCACGAAAACCACACCGGCGAAGTTGTAACCGAGCAAGTGAAGTACGCCGTGTCGTTCAGCTCCACCAGGTTTGTTGCGTTTACGGTTGTAGATACGTTACCGACGGGTTCTGTAAGTTAAAAGAAGATTAAGTTTTCGCAAGGGTAGAGAATTAGTTTGTACAAATGCCAGGTAGCTATTCACACCAGTCCATTCTTTGGCATTGATTGATTTATAGATCTTAATTGACCAATAGCCTACATGTATGTGTTGACACCAATGAGATTGACACCATGTCCTAGACATGGGTAATGCTGGTTAGTGTTAAATGTAATTGTACAATTTTTATATATAAAGAGTTCAGATGCAAAAACATTCTGTTCTGTCTGAAACTTTCTTCTAAAATGAGCATTTTTCTCAACCTCCTGTGTTTATCTTCAGTTATTTCACTTTAAAGGCAATGAAATTAATCTATCTTTTGCAAAAAAAAAATTGAAATGACTATACACGAGCCTGAAAATATTGCTCATTTTTGAAGAAAAATTTAGATGGCACCTGTTTTTTGCACTTGCAACTCTTCATAAACAATTTTTTATGTTTATATTTCTGTATTAATTATTATTATTATTATTATTTGTCTGCTCAATTATTACATAGAAAATATTGAGTGTTAAAAAATTATTTTTTAGCACAGAAATGCACTAGGCTACACAGAAACTGACCATAGTTTTATTATATAGTATTATTCTGTATTTTGCAAGAGTGGACTAGATCAGGATTAAGTAAACAGTTATACGATCCATATCAAACAACTCAGCATCAGCACCGGGGAAAGCATCATGCAACGTTTTAAGTAAGAAAGTATATAAGCAACCACTTTATGGTAGTGTGAGGAACACACCTGGTATACTTTTACTTAAGATGTACCTTTTAGAGAGTCTTAGTAAAAGACAACTAGATTGAAAACTCAGCCCTGGTTAAATTTGCTTCTGGAAGCTGATTCCAGAAGGGTGGAATAGTATCTGAAAGAATCACCCTGCTTTGAGTAAATTTCTAATTTATTCAATCCTATTGATATGAGTAATCTCTTTAGGTTTGTGTAAACAAGCAAAGATACTTTAAAAATCTATCCTAAATGTAATCTTCACTAAAAGAACCTAAATCATCAAAATCAATAAATCTTTTAAAATAACTTTTTTAAAAGGAATTCAGTGAATACATAAAATAAAAACACCATTTTACATTACATAAAACATAGATTAATTAAGTATTTTGTACAAGAAAATACAATTTCAATCTACTGCTTTTACTTGCTTTGGTTTAAAATGAATTGAGAAATTCACTTGCAGTATCTGAAAACTGTATCTATTTAATTATTATTTCTGTGTGTGGATGAATTCTTTCAATATTTCTTTTAGTTTGTACTGTACAGTAAGAAACTCCACTTACCCTGAACCTCTAATGTAATCTCTGATCTGATCCGGTTGGGTTTATATACATCCAGCACATACACGCCAGAACTCTGCAGGGTTACTGCCAATAAGGTGAGCTGATACGTAGAGCTGTTAAAATATACTCCCGGTTGAAGGCTATTACCTGGAATAATGTCCCCCATGTACCACATAAACAATGTACTAGGCCCAAACAACCAGAGCCCAACTGTAATGGGCATGGACGAATTCACATTTAGGGTGACATTGCTCCCGACTGCCACAGGGTTTTTCGATGGAACCACATTCACTTGACAAAGACCTAAGGGGAGGCAAAAGAGCCGGTCAGAGCCATACTGCAGATATGAAAGTAAGAAAAACTCTGAAATGGAAATAAGTCTACTGATTTACATGTGGCTTTTGCATTGCATAGTCGTTGCTTGTTTCCAGTAGTTGTAATTATATACATATTTTTCTTTATATTTAGTGTGTCTGAGCTTGAAGAAGTTAAAAAGACAAAGAAGAATAGCAAGGTGAACATCCTGTCAGGTGAGTACAGAGTATTATAATGAACAGCATATCAAATTAAGTTATTGTTAACTTTAGGAGTAATCTGGACACTATATATACAGTTGAAGTCAGAATTATTAGCCCCCCTGTTTATTTTTTCCCCCAATTTCTGTTTAACGGAGAGAAGATTTTTTCAACACATTTCTAAACATGATAGTTTTAATAACTCATTTCTAATAACTGATTTATTTTATCTTTGCCATGATGACAGTAAATAATATTTGACTAGATATTTTTCAAGACACTTCTATACAGCTTAAAGTGACATTTAAAGGCCTAACTAAGTTAATTAGGTTAACTGGGCAGGTTTGGGTAATTAGGCAAGTTATTGTAATACGATGGTTTGTTCTGTAGACAATCGAAAAATAATAGCTTAAAGGGGCTAATAATTTTGACAATAAAATGGCTTTTAACAAATTAAAACTGCTATATAGGCTTTTTTAGGGCTAAATAAGGCTTTCTACAGTAGAAAAAAATATTATCAGACATACTGTGAATCAAAAAATCAAAGGGGGTGGGGGGGTGTTTGGTTGGGCTAATAATTCTAACTTCTGATATATATAACGATAAGAAATGTACATTCATGGATACAGTGACATTATCATGAGTTAATGAGTATATATATATATATATATATATATATATATATATATATATATATATATATATATATATATATATATATATATATATATGTGTGTGTGTGTGTCGTTGATGTATAAAATGAAAATTGCTGTCAGATGAAAGAACCACAGTAAAGTCAAATAACTGTTATTGTATATTATCGTTGTACATACAACTACATATGACTTAAAAAAATAAAAACATGCAACGTAAAAAGCTATTTGTTACTAAATATTTCTAATATTATACAGTAGTAATATTGATCTAATCCTATGTCTTAGATGGAACATTACAAGTAAAGTCTGTTCCAAAATACAAATTGATATATTTAGACATGGACAAAATGGATCCATTGAAGAAAAAAAAAATGACAGTGGTCACTGAAATGCCAGCTGAAAAATCAACTAATGAACTAACTAATAAAAATCAGATATTGCTTTAGAATTGTGGTTCAACAGAAGCGTTAAAAAGGCAAACTAATGAAACTGGCCTGGACTAAATATTTATATGAAATTTCTGTCCAGCAACATTCAAACAGTTCTCCTCTCTGCATTGTTGTTAATAAAAATGATTAAATAAAAATAATTGAAAAAAACAATTAAATGTAAGGAAAATAAATACCTGGTGCACAGAATAAGATGAAGAAGGCAAGTACTTTATATCCCATTTTGGAAATCCTAACTAGAGTATCCTTGACTCCTTCCTCAGACCTCAGACGTGTCCGAAACTAATCATCTCTATACTTTCATACTGCTAATATTTACCTTGCTATACCAATGACAAGGTTCTCCAATGAGTAAGCTCAAAAAAAGGTGCACCTTTTGTCCTCATCACACACACATTCACATTGGGTGAAGGGTGTGTTTGTTGTGGTTGGCTGTAATCTGGAAGCGGACTGCTGGTACCCAGTTGACATGCTATAGTCAAACTGAAGGTCAAGCAATACCTATTTCAGTAGCTCCTGTTGTGGTAGGAAAAGAGCTGTGGTTAGTAAAAACTGTGGACTATCAACACTAAGAGTTGATATTACCATGGAGTGACGTATGATGATGGTTCATGATTGATGTTTTCTTTCACAGCATTCAGCGTCACTCCTGGTTTCGGGTTGTGGAAGTTATAAGGTCTTTTCATGGAATATTGAGCGGTTTTATCTCAGGATGTAAACCGAACATGGGTTTGATGTCTTTGAAAACCATGTTTGACATCGTTTTATTTGCCTTCTAAAAGATTACTTCAGATTGACATCATTTTTAATGGAAGTTTTTTTTATGAATCACTGTTTGTTTTGCGATTACTTAAGGGTATATAGACTTTTGTCTGACTTTTATCATCAGCGCTGACGCACAAAAGAATGACTTTTTTTACACTTTAATAAAGAAGTTTTAAAATGACAAATGAAATGTACTCATTCGTTTGATCGGAGATGAATCATAATCAGACATGATCAAGAAAGACACTGGACAAAACTTTAGTGACGTAAGATATCTATTAATCCACTATATTGTCCTTTGCTGGGTCACATGCATCTCAGGACCTTATTGTGAGGTGACACTAATAAACCCTATTAATAATCATTAGCATCTCTTTGAAGATATTATCAATAGACAACTATATACAGTTGTCATATATTTGTGATAAAAATATGCCCCCAGGCTGATACAGTATGCATGTTTGTTTATACTTTCTTCTTGAGCATAAGACAGGGTAAGATGACCCCCAAGATCATGCCACAACATTTTTTTTTCTAGTTTTGCCATTTCATTTCATTCATAATTTGTGAGGTATTGCTAGTCAAAACTGTTAGTCAAATTTTTTTCATCTGGAAGCTAGTATTATATGACAATTTATTATTATGATTATTAAAATATTTAGAGATCGGAATAAGAGAACACAACTGAATTTAGCACAAATAAACATTTCAACTCAACTTTCTATAAGTTTATGCTGACAAAAGCTAGGAAACTTATGGTTAGTTAGTCATACATTTCTTGCCATTAAATAAAAGATTCTTAATTAAGTTTAGATCAGGAATCTGGAAACTGCTTTATCTGTTTTGCTGGGGCTTATTGTCCTGCATGAAAATTACTGAGAGATGGGGTGCAGTGAATGAACATGTGGGTGAAAAAGAATCTAATAGTTTACCAAAAATCATTTAACTTAGGTTCCGATCCTTTGTTTAACACAAAAGAAGATATTTTGAAGAATGTTGAAAACTATTAACCATGCATTAAAAGGATAGTTAACCCAAAAATATAAATTCTGTCATTAATTACTCACCCACATATCCTCATAAACCTGCAACATCTTTCTTCACCTTCAGAACAGAAATCGAGACATTTTTGATGAAATCTGAGAGCTCGCTGGCCATCATTAGAGAGCAAGGGTGCTGATTCATTCAAAGCCCAGAAAGTCAAGCCATCTTTATTTCTATGAACCCTTTTTACAAGATCTTAAGACACATTTAACGATCATCTGCATCTTAAATCCTTAAAAAAAGTGTTTAATATTTTAATTTATAATATATTTACATGTTTTTACAAATGTATTATATCATATTTGCATCAAATTTCAAAAGATGGATTACCGCTTATTACCGACACTTCTAATGCAGCGTCATATGGGTGGAACAGAAAATTTGATGTTGTTCTCTTCTAGCAACCGTTATCAATCTCACAATTTTTTTTTCCCTTTTTCTGATAGTCTTGATAGCACTATTGTTGAGTCTTTTTTTATTTGAGTAAATAAGATTTTCAATTTTTTTTTGTTGTACTCTCCCATTCACTGCGTTCTAAGTTTACCCAACTATGGCGACTACCACTGCTGAGAAACCTGAAAATGTGAAAAGGTGGGTCCCTAGAACTTTTACAATGTAGATTGTATTAATGCAGCTTAGATGAAGAAATGAGAATAAAAAGCCATAACATATTTCATCTGAACAACCAGCTGTCAGAAACTTTCAATCAATTTAAAGTGGCTCACTTACAGATTCACTGAAAAGTATAGCTGCTGATTCAGTAGGATTTGTCAGATAGTTGTAGAAATGACCACCAGGTGCAGATTAATTTAAAATTAGAGGATCTGAAAATATTCTATTATTTTGGTTAGTGTTTTTTCTTTCATATATCTTATTTTGTATTTTATTATACTGTGCTTTGTACTGTACTGTGATTAAACATGCTTAACCTTTTCTACTCCTATGCTCTTAATGGGTGCATCTTAAATATATATCCCTATAACCTTACATAACTATAACTTACATCTAGATATGTTACATTTCAAAAGTACAAACACATTGTTCTTAATTGTGGAATTTTCCCCACCTTCTACTTCAGAACTTCTGTAAATTCTCAGAAAATATGGTAGTTGTTGGGGCAATATTGTCCAAATGAACCTCTTACAGTACATACAGTACAGTAAAGGTTGCATATCAATATTTATACTACGGGCTGTTGAATGTTTGATCAGTGGATTGATAAGATATTGATTAATTATTAATTGATAAGATAAATGTGGCAGATTTTTTTTTTACCTTGTTTCCCTTTGAAATTGCTTTAGTTAGGAAAAGCACATATACACACTGAAAAAAACACCCAGGTTTTCTTTTGGAAGTGTTTGTGCTCAGGTTTCTCAAGGGATAGTTCACCCAGAAATTAAAATTTTGTATTCATCATTTAATTTACCCGTCACTGGTTCCAAACCATTTTGACTTTCTTTCTGCTTTAAAAAATGTGGTAAATCTATAACCATTGACTTTCATAGTATGTGTTTTTCTTACTTTGAAAGTCAGTGGTTAAAGGTTTTCAGCTTTCTTCATAATATGTTCTTTTGTTTTTACAGAAAAAAGAATCTCCCAATGGATCCATTTGAGCATGAGTAAATGGTGAGTAAATTTCCATTTTTGGGTGAACTATTGCTTTAAGTAAATTCTGTTATGCAAAGATAACATTGTTTGTTGAGTAATTTGACTTGCTTATTTGAAATTTACTTTGCTATACTCTATATCAGCTACTATATACTTTCTCTTTGTAAATATGTTTTTCTCAAGGTAGCACTGTAAACCATAAGTAAGTAAACCATGCTTTTAAATCATACTGAAACATTTTAGCAGTCATAACTGTAACACAGCACAACAGTCATACTAAGGCATCTAACATACTGTGCACAGACACCTCGGTGCTTGGTAGACAACACAAATTGTATAAATTGTGTGTAAATACTAGAAAACAAAATATTGTCAAATGACCCAGAGCATGATGGAATCGCCATCAATAGGTTTGGTATGTTTTTCTTTAGTTTGTTACATTGACAAAGAATAATTGTGTACAAATATGAAAATTCACATCATTGAAAAGCTGTGTTGACATCAGCAGTAGAAAGGAAGTGGAACAAGTGTATGATAAACTCTGTCATATGAACTTGTAGTCTAGACAGGGAAGAACTCACAACAGAGAAACTTGCAACAGAGGTTTTAATCATGAAACTGAAGGAAAAATACAACCACTTTGCTATTTTATGAATTTCTCATGTGTGTTTGTGTGCGTGTGTTAAATTTTTGGCTGTTGAATTTCTCTACTGTGTAATTCAAGATAACTCATATCAGACACCCTGATTTGAGATTAAGCAAACATCTGGTGCAGCTATAGTAGGTCAGGTTATTAAAATAAATTTCTGTTTTAAAAAAAAAATGTTTTCTGATGGGATAAATAGAGACATTTGGAAACAGAACCAAAAATAACTACTGTTAAATAACTATTTTTGAATAAAAAAAAAATATTTATTTTTATAACGGACTAAAAATACAAGAACTAGTTAGGTAAACCATCCCACCTGCTACACACCTTGAGTAAATATCTGATATTTTCTCATAAAGCGTTTGGGTGTTCTTGTGTTTTATATCTTCTCTTATATTTAACCACTGTTAAACCAGGAATTTTAATTACTGTAATGTTTGTAAATTTTGTAATGAGCAAGCAATTAATATAGTGACATATTTGCATGAAATTTTGTTTTTACTGTCATCCTTGAAAACAAAAAACAAAAACAGCACCACTGGGACAATTTGATTAAAAAGTTATACACGTAGTTTATCCCCCCGAAATTAAACACATCTGTAAAATAAAATAAAATAATTTTCTCACAATCATTTCAAACATTTTTATTCAGTCTTTTGTGAAATCAAATGTATTTGGCATGGTGAGTAGCCTATTAGGTCTGTAATAAATATATAAATTTAAACAATTGCGAACAATCAGTATAGAAAATATATAACATTATGGCTGCTGCACTTTGAGTATGGGGACCTGTAAAAAGTCAGTATAACAAAGCCAGTAATACGACACCAAAAGAGGTAGAATTATATTTTCAACGAGTGATCAGAAAACAAATAATATACCAAAGCCTCGTTATTCTGACTGGGGTGGAATAACCTTTAATGTTACAATGCACTTGTCTGGAAATATTTGTCTGGTGATGTAGGCTATGTTTGCGTTTATGTCGCAAGACTGCATCTGAGACAAAGGCATCTGTTGGTTTTATTAATCTGTAGGCTAAACCTCAGGACAGACGCACAGAAGGTAATGAAGTCTGTGTGGAGGGTAAAATGTTTGCTCTGTAATGCAAATACAAGCAACCGTGCAAACGAACACAATGATGGATAAGTATGCGGTGCCTGACTGGCTTCTGGATTTCTCGATAGTGATTGAATCACTCAATCGGGAAATCTGAAACCGCTGCTTTCACTTTTGTCTGTGACTCTTCTCTTTCATACAAACGCAACTGGCGCCATCTTGCGCCGGATTGACAAAAATCTTGGGGGCCTACTGTAATGTCAGTGTTCATATTCTTAAGCTGATTTTCTTACACAGATGATTTAATAAAATATTAATATTTTAATACTTGCTACATTAAAAATAAAAGGTTGTAAAATGTAGTTGTTTTTGAACCATACTGTGGTAGTAAAGTAGCATACTTGAATTATTCTATAAGCAATCCTATAATTGCTGTGGTAGCCTAATACAACAACGAAACTAAACAAATTACCCAGTACTGCATTTTTTTATAACTATATATTATATTAGGCGACAATATACCATATTTTACTGCGATAAAAAGCAAACTGTATTAGTTTATCAGTTTACTATAGTCAATACTACAGTATGCTGTAGAATTTATTAAAGAGTTGTGTATACATTCTGTAATATATGATCCATATTATTTAGTAGGGTTTAAAATCATACAGTTACTATAAATTACTATAGTATATTTATGTGGGTTTTTACAGAATATATTAAAATCTATGGTTTATAATGATTCTTCATTATAATCATCATTTTCATTAATATAATAAGTTTTATCATGAGACATTTATATTTTATGAACACACTAATGTAATCAGCTCATAATGTGATATAGTTATAAGTGACAATATTTACAGAATACCTTTAACGCTAACTTGAACATAAAACTTTTATGAAAATTAAGCTTATACAAATAGACTTGTTACACTGTTAAAATAAATGTTCAAAACCACACAACCTATTATTTACCACTTTTCTTCTTCTTTTTTATGACATTTACCCCCGGTTTCACAAACAAGGTTTAAGGCTAGTCATGGATTAAATTGCATGTTTGAGCTGTCTCAACTAAAAATAACTTGCAGTGAGATGTCTTAAAATATGTCAGGGTCATTTTTTTGTCTACAGGTGCACACCAGTAATGTATTTTTCTAAGGTTTTTATAAATGTTAGCCTAATTTAACTAAGGTCTAGTCCTGGCTTAAGCTAAGCCCTGTTTGTGAAACTGGGCCTTAGTTATTTAGGACAACATATTTTATGTTACTTTAACTAACCAGTGTGTTATTTGAGATCTTTAACACACTAATGTGTTATAATCACAAAGTTTGTGTCAAAATGTTTTATTCTCAGTAAAAATAAATAAATAAATAAATAAATAAATAAATAAATAAATAAATAAATAAATAAATAAATAAATAAATAAATAATATAGAGTATAGAAATATTATAATAATAATAATATATAATATATAAATTGGCGCTGTGGTCGCCTCACAACAAGAAGGTCGCTGGTTCGAGCCTCGGCTGGGTCAGTTGGCATTTCTGTGTGTTTGCATGTTCTCCCTGTGTTGACGTGGGTTTCCCCTGGGTCCTCCGGTTTCCTCCACAAGTCCAAAGACATGCACTATAAGTGAATTGGGTAAATAAAATTGGTCATAGTGTATGAGTGCATGTGTGAATGAGAGTGTATGGGTGTTTCCCAGTACTGCTTTGCAGCTGAAAGAGCATGCGCTGCGTAAAAACATGCTGGACAAGTTGGAGATCCTTTACGCTGTGGCGACCCCTGATAAATCAGGGACTAAGCCGAAGGAAAATGAATGAATGATTAATAAAATTCCACTACATTTAAAGTAAAACCATCTACATTCAATAATGGTTTGTTGCAAGACCAGCTGACCAGACATTTGACCTCCCTATAAATACTTTCTTATGTATTCTGATGAACCATTTTATTTACACTTTTTAAATATTGAATTCCTTTTTAAGTTAAAATAAAAATCTTTGCAATCTGTTATGTGATTAAAAAGAAAAGTACTGACTTATGTCAAAAGTTTCCACCACATGTAATTTTTTTATGCCTCTGCTGCTACTGCATTATACTGCTATTAGCAATATACAGTTGAAATTAGAATTATTAAACCCCCTTTGAATTTTTTTTTTCTTTTTTAAATATTTCCCAAATTATGTTTAACAGAGCAAGGAACTTTTCACAGTATGTCTGATAATATTTTTTTCTTCAGGAGAAAGTCTTATTTGTTTTATTTCGGCTAGAATAAAAGCAGTTTTTTAATTTTTTTAAACACCATTTTAAGGTCAAAACTATTAGCCCCTTTAAGCTGTATTTTTTCGACAGAACAAACCATCGTTATACAATAACTTGCCTAATTACCCAAACCTGCCCAGTTAACCTAATTAACCTAGTTAAGCCTTTAAATGCAACTTTAAGCTGTATAGAAGTGTCTTGAAAAAATATCTAGTCAAATATTATTTACTGTCATCATGGCAAAGATAAAATAAATCAGTTATTAGAAATGAGTTATTAAAACTATTATGTTTAGAAATTTGTTGAAAAAATCTTCTCTCCGTTAAACAGAAATTGGGGAAAAAAATAAACAGGGGGTTTAATAATTCAGGGGGGCTAATAATTCTGACTTCAACTGTATAGGTGTACATAGACTTAGCTTAGTAATGAAATTAGATACTAGAATGTCATAATATCCGAATGATAGAGAGACATCAGATGAAAAGATCAAAAGCAAGACAACATGCTTAAAACATATTTTGAATTGTTTTTTAGGTTACATATATTTTAAATTGTTTTATGTCTGCTTAATTAACGTAAGTTGAAGTGACTTGTAAAGTTAATTTGATTCAACTTTAAAAAATCAGGGCAGCAACAATTTTTTAAAGTGTAGTTGCTGTCTTAAATTTTAGTTGAACCAAGTTAACTGTTAAAGTCATTTCACTTCAACAGATTAAACTGACAAGCCTGTCATGAATATTTAATTAAATTAAAAAATGTTGTATTGACTTGATTCTTCACATAAATTCATAGTGTTGCAACTTGCTTCTATAGATTTTGTGATCAGGGGCAGATTTAGGGGCCCTAAGCAATCCCAGGTATAAGGCCCTAACATTGAAACTCAAAACACTCTCTTTCTGTATAGATATATTTTCCTCTGTAGATTAAAATAAACTGCATGTTAAAATACATTTTAAGTGGAACCTTTATCTTCTTAATGAAAAATTAAATACAATAAATTCACAAATAAAAAGCAAGTTCACAAACTATGTACAGTTCATTAGCCATATTTGTGATTGAAAAAAAGCTATATGATTAATATAGGCTTCTTGGCATTGGTCGGGGCCCCTTTATTCCCTGGGGCACTAAGCAGCTGCTTACCTTGCTTATTGGTTAAGTCAGCCCCTGTTTGTGATATAATTAAATGAAATCTTAACAAAGCTTTCTTTATTTAAAATAACACTGAAGGTAGATTAACATTAGACTTATTGTGATGGTAACTGTTTTTTTATGTCTAAAATGTTTTGTCTTTAAAGGCACCGGGTTAACTTTAACAGAAAATGTTTGTTGTATTCAGTAAATGTGCAGTTTTCAGTAAACATATACTCTTAACAAACAACAGGGGGCAGCAGACGAGAATCTGTCCTGCAGCTCAACGACTCAAAATAATCTCTGATTCAAAGCAATTTGTCTGTGTCCTTGTACCAGGGCAACAGCAATAAAACAACACCCTATCAGTTTGATTTATAGGAACTGTATAATAATCACATCATTGTTGTTTATCTATGTTTATAGGCTAGTGCAGACACAGGGAATGCAAGTTCCTTAAAAGATAGCAATGAATTTAGAAGAAATGAGGATATAAAATGAAAAGTTTTCATAGTTAAAGGAAGGAAGATTCTTTCATATATTTCTCATGGGGGAAAAAAAGAGGAAGAAACAAATGTGAAGTCGGTGCATATGTCAACATTTCCCTTCTTTTGCGATTACAGAATTTGAAAAACGTTCACAATGCCCTTATATGAAAATTACTTTCTTATTCGACCTTCCTTACTTCCTTTTTTAATTTTAATGTGAAACATAGACTAAAAAACATATAAGTGTTATGTATATTTTTTTGACCGTTGTGTGCATTGTTTTTAGGTCACTTGCCATCATAAAACCCACCATTAAAGTTAAAGTTTAACTCATTACATCTGCCTTGATAAAAGCTTATCAGCTGTGGTTCTGTGTTATCACACCATAAATGAAAAAAATACAGTATGCGACCTAATAAATATACAAACGAGTTGAAAAAAAGAAGAAGCTGAAGCTGGAGTGAACAACAAATGAACTCTTTATTTAGAGCAAATAAAATTCTTATGACAAAAGTCTACATGAATCATAAATAACAATCAGATAATAGAAACAACATCCATATAAAATTGTCCAGAAAAACACACTGTTTATGACTAGAGCAAAATGCTGCTTCCTCAATTCATCTCCGTGAGTGATGTGTTCAGGTCTAAAGGTGATCTTAGTCATGAATGTAAACTGTTTTTCATTACCATCTATCACACCTTTATCTTCTTTTATTTGCCCATGCGGGAAGGAAAGAATGAAAATCGATCTGATGATTTCCGAGAAACTATTTGATGTACAGTATGTAATCTCTAGTCTATAAATATTACACCTTATTTGGTAAACAAATTGTCTAAAGATAAGAATGAACTATTACATTTGATTTTGAAATGTGGAAAATAAGAGAAATAATTAGACAAACAGTACATCAGGATGCAGATGATAGATATTTAATACATTTAATACATACATGCTGTATAAACATTTGTTGCAATTTCATTCTGAATGTTCTGATAATGAAAATTGTCCAGTGTGAAACAAGTTACAATTAAAAGCTTGTGGTTTATGTAGAACAAATGATGGATATTCTATGAAAGAATGTGTCATAAAATATGCTAGAAGGGAGACCAGGGACTTCATTTATAAAACATGTATGCCCAAATATAATCCTAAAGTGTGCATATGCTAAATTCCATACCAACAGTTTGTTTTTAAACAAGTACCCCACATTTTCCTAATGCTGCATACAAGATCACATACATCCCTGACATATTGTGTGTGCAAAACAGTACATTAGCTAAGTAGTATATATGGACTCTTAATATTTATTAAAAAAAAAAAGTAACTGGATGATCTACTAAAGCCAAGTTTCTAAAATTGCATTAAATGGAGACTTTGTAATTTGACTTTGCTGATTATAGGCCATTTATTGTTTATAAATGGAAGTGAAAAAAAAAATGCAAATGCAGCAACAACATGGGAAATATAGTATATTCATTATACATATATATTCATTCATTCATTCATTTTCTTGTCGGCTTTGTCCCTTGCGGGGTCGCCACAGCGGAATGAACCGCCAACTTATCCAGCACGATTTTACGCAGCGGATGCCCTTCCAGCCGCAACCCATCTCTGGGAACTTCCACACACACATTCACACTCATACACTATGGACAATTTTAGCTTACCCAATTCACCTGTACTGCATGTCTTTGGACTGTGGGGGAAACCGGAGCACCCGGAGGAAACCCACGCGAACCCAGGGAAAACATGCAAACTCCACACAGAAACGCCAACTGACCCAGCCCAGCCGAGGTTCGAACCTGCGACCCAGCGACGTTCTTGCTGTGAGGCAACAGCACTACCTACTGCGCCACTGGGTTGCCCATATATATATATATATATATATATATATATATATATATATATATATATATATATATATATATATATATATATATATATATATATATATATATATATATATATATATATATATATATATATATATATATATATATATATATATATATATATATATATACCATTTTACCGATTATGAAATAAGTTAAAACTTAATAAAGTAACTAACCAGACATTTTGGTTGCACTGTAAGCAATTCTTGCTGCTCACTATCCTCAAGTAAAGGATTATACTCATGCTAACCCGCTGAGTAAGTTTGAGATTAAACTTTATTTTTTATTATTATTAATTCTTTATTATAAATTTCACATACATAAATCCAAGTTTGCCAAAAGCAAACCTCTCTTCATGATGCTAGAATAAGAGATTTAAATGTATATAAAAGTGATTAAATAGAAAAGCAAATAAAACAGTTAATATATGCTCCTCCTTTAACATTTTTGCATAAAAATGTTTGTTTATACAGTGGTAGTCAGAATTAATACCCCTTCTGAATTATTAGCCCACCTGTTTATTTTTCCCCCAATTTCTGTTTAATGGAGAATTTTTTTTCAACACATTTCTAAACATAATATTTTTAATAACTCATTTCTAATAACTGATTTATTTTATCTTTGCCATGATGACAGTAAATAATATTTTACTAGATATTTTTCAAGACACTTCTATACAGCTTAAAATGACATTTAAAGGCTTAACTAGGTTAATTAGGTTAACTAAGCAAGTTAGGGTAATTAGGCAAGTTATTAACGATGGTTTGTTCTGTAGACTATCGAAAAAAAAAGTTAGCTTAAAGGGGCTAATAATTTTGACCTTAAAATGGTACATAAAAAATTAAAAACTGCTCTTATTATAGCTGAAATAAAACAAATAAGACTTTCTCCAGAAGAAAAAATATTATCAGACATACTGTGAACATTTCCTTGCTCTGTTAAACATCATTCGGGAAATTTTTAAAAAAGAAAAAAAATTCAAAGGGGGGCTAATAATTCTGACTTCAACTGTACGCATTTCCTGTAGTAAAAGTGTATTTATTAACTCTTAATATATTTATATGTAATTTGTTAATTATGCACTCTCTCCTCTGTTTTAATTTTTTTATTTAATTTCTTCTTTTCTCATTTAATCTTTCTTGTTAAGGAATGTGAAGTGATTTTGTTGTAAAACTGTGCTGGTTCTTGTTAATAAAGAAAAAAAAGTTTGATATTAAAACCATTTGCTTAACAATTTTAAGATCATTTGGATTTTTCCTCTGGCATACTCATGTATGTATGTGCATACTTTGTGAATACTGAAGGATTTTTAACAACATTTTATAAATGAGGTCTCAGGAATGGTTGTATCAAGGTGTGGGTCGTAATACAGTAATTGTATGTGCTCATAAATGGAGTACAGGGATGAAATCATACATGAGCACCATCCTCTTGAGGTGACAGTAGAGGTTGTGAGTCTCTGTGTGAAAATATAAAGAATTTAAAGGACAAAAAACAGATTTGAAAAAATCAACATTTTGTTTCTGAGTTCCATTTTTGCTTTGAGCTTTATGTATGTACACTGACAGGTTCAGTTTCATCTTATTCAACTGAACGAAATTTAAAACATAGTTAAAAGTTTCCATTAATATATAACAACAAAAATTAAAATCATCTCTGAGTGGGGAAGAGTTGCATCAAGCTGATGTTGGACAGTTAAAGGCTTTTTTCCCAGTTAATTTTAGTGAAAATAAATGCATTTGCAGAATTCAGATAATTCTATAAGGTTTATAATGTTGTTGACACCTCATCTATTGTTACTCGTGTAGGTGATATGTTGTAACAACAGTTTGTGTTAATCATCTTCCTTTTACACTATAGATTTCAAAATAACATCAATGCTTATCAGATAAATGTGGGAGAATTGTTTCAAAATGTTAAATAAACAGCACTGAGCAATGGCAGTTAAAGCAAAAGGTTACAACCCTTCCTGTTTCTTACTTGTGAAAAATGACAAGGCTGAATTTTTTATTCCAAACCATAATTATTAAATGATTTACATTTCATTTACACAACTATATCTAGAGAAATAAACAAAATTAAATAGAACACAAAATGTGTGAAATGTGCAATGTGCAGGAAGACTCAGTGCAGTAGATGTTTCAGTGTCTTCACTTCCTCACCTGCGCACAGGAGGAGGGTTCGATACCTGAATGGAGACATTTTACAAACATGTCACAAAAGATGTTACAGAACAAAAAAAAACATAAAGCTAGAACATAAAGCTACAGAACAAAATAAATAGCACAGTACCTCTGTGATGCAGTAAAATTTTACTGCAGCCAAAGTGCACATATGCTTTAGGTTGTGCTACATTTACTACATAAAACGACTAACCTGACTTCCATAAGGAGGTGGAGGAGCCCTCAACTTTGATCCATGTCGTACTTCTGCATACTCTGTCCTCGGTTCATTCATATCTCCCAGAACCACTCTCTCTCCACTATTCTTCTGGAAATGGCTGATGTCTGCATAGTTCAGCTCCTACAGATAATCAAATGTTGTTCCTTAATTATAATCAAAATTTCAGACACAATGATGTTGTCGTGTGAAAATGTGAATTCATTTTTTTACTTGAATTGATAAAAACAAAAGCTAACTATTAAAGTCATAATTATAATAATCATAATGACTGATTATATGTTGATATCTATAGTTTCTATTTTCATAGCATGTCTTTGTGGAGTAATACGTGAAAGATTAAAGTCCATTGGAGCTGATGGTAAAATAAACTCATTTGTCCAGTTATAAAAAGTCATAAACTGACTTACTTTAATGATATAAAAGATTCAAGAGACAGATGAGAGTTAGAAATGAAATATAATTTAATATACTGCTAAAAATAGGCTTTACCTGTATGTTTTGTAATGTGTAATTAAATATCAGATTTATAGTTTTAAATTAGGTATTCATATAATAAAAGACAAAATTGCTTGTGTTGAGAAGAAAGTCAACAACTGGTAACTCACAGCATCTTGTCCTCTTTGTGCTGTTTAAACAAAGAAACACAAATATATCAGATAAAATCTACAATATGATTGTTATTATTGTAATTAGACTATGTAATAAGTTGTTTTGGATCAATTTGATCACTCTCATCCTAATATTAGGAATAAATAATAGACATACCTCCACTTGTGTGTCCCTTTGATTGAAGACTTAGTTTTGGGCTGTACCATAAAGACAAACATTTTGTTACAAATAGTTGGTCACCACATATTTTCCCCATCAATAGACAAGTTAATTATAGTTGTTTTGCTAAAATCATTTTGTTATGTCATTGTGGTTCCGTAAAAACTGCTGTAAAATTAAAAGTGCTGTCTGGTATTGTTAGAAAACAAGAAATAAGGACAAGCCCATAGTAGACTTAATCTCAAACACTTGTCATGGAAATAAATGTATCATAAAAATTTGCAGCAGCCCACTATTTAAGCCCAAATAAACAACACTTATAATACAATTGCGAAATGTCCTGAAAGCACAAGACCTGTCGACAATGGTTTAGTTAAAAAATTGCAAATCATAGCATGTCTTTGATCACTGTTATATTCCTTTGGTCAAAAAATACAGGTAATAAACACAAAAGACAGAAATTTTGGTAGTTAGATCAGCCAACATGAATAATCAGGTCTTTGTGATATCTTCACTGTTAAAAATTGTCCCGTTAAAAAACGGTAAGTTACTGGCAGCTGCAGTTGCCAGCAATGTACTGTTATTTTAAAGTATGTTGCTGTAAAAATACATGGACTACATTGATATACGCAATACTCAAGTGAATTAATTTTGTTCATTGAAAGCGACTGCCTCAAATTGGCCAACTGCTGTATGAGTTTATGAAATAATGTGCTATATATGCTTAGAAGCATACGTATAATGCTGAATTATTTTAGTTAATTTGAAAAGTTACTTTTAACCCAAATGTCTTAAATTTCACAGCAGCACACAAACATGTAAAGCTGGAATTAACACAGAGAAATTCTTACTGCATCAGCAACTAAACAGCCACTGTCTTTAAGTAAAGAAACATGCAGAATAACATCAGTGTTTCATTGTCAGTGTTGCCAGATTGGGCAGTTTCCCGCCCAATTGGGCGGTTTTGAATCCAAGTTTGCGGGTAAAAAATAACATAGGCGAGTAGTGGATATTTGGGCGGTATTGTAAAGGTACGCCCGCCTGCCCGCGATCTCCCGAAAACCCCCCACTATTCGTGAAATTTAGGACCGTTCCCCCCACTTTTCGTGAAAAATAGGACGATCCAACCACCCCTCATACATTTCGGACCGTCCAACCCCCCCACTTTTCGTGAAATTTGGTACCGTCCAACCCCCCCCACTTTTAGTAAAATCGAGGTTGTTGGGCGGGTGTTTATGCATTTGGGCGGGTTTTTGGGCTGGAAAAAGTCTGATACATCTGGCAACACTGTTCATTGTTCATCTTTGACTCAAGCACTGGCTCCACTCTCCTGCACAACGGTGACACACAGAAGAAATTTGCTTCAGGTTTTACAGTAAAATACTGTTTTTTCCTTGATTTAACGGTAAACTACTGGCAGCTGTGGTTGACAGCAATCTACTGTTTTTTTACAGTCTACTACCGTAGTTTAAAATAACAGTATATTCCTGTTAAAATACATTTTTACACTGTGTTTTTACCTCTCACACCTTTAACCCTTTAAACCCAAGAGCAAATACCTCAGTTTTAATTGAACACTTCCAAGTGTCCACACTACTGAGTGTTCAAGAAACATGGAGCAAAGCTGTAGTAAATGAACTAATTAAATGACTAATTAAATGATAATTGAGGATTAGAGATGAACAAATGAAGAAATACTGAAGGGAAAAAACAAGAACAGAACATAAAGTAACAAAACACTGAAACTTCAGTCACAGCTTTATAATGAAATAACCTGAAGGTCAACAAATGATTAAATCATTAAAATGATCAGCAGATGATTAAACAACTCCACAAACATCATCAGCAGCTACACTTATTACTAAAACATTTATTTTTGTATGACATCCACTAAAGTTCTTCTTGAGATAAAGGTGAACATTTTACGTCACCATCATGGAGAATAGAGTTTGCTTTAGTTGGGCTCTTAGCCCTGACATTTTTAACATTAATTTATTTAAACTGCTGTAATTGTTAAGAACTTTGTTTAAAAAGTTCTTTTGATATGCAAACAAGCCAAAAAATTTAATAAGATCTGCTGATGTTCATATTGGTTTTAATAAGGCAGAACCTGTTTTTACATAAAATATTTTACTGCTCTTATCCAATGTTTAATTTATTGTTAAACGTTATATATATGGCTGTATGTGGCATTGAATTCTGGAAGTTTTTAAGAATAACTTGGACAAAAACACTTTGCTCTATGGTGTAAGTCGCACTCAAAGAGACATCAAGAATCAGCGTATGAACCTCAACAACGGTGAAAACAAACAAAATTAACAGTTTAACTCATAAACATCACTAACTGGCTACTGAGTCTAAACATAAACAACAGCAGAATCAAACGCAAATAAAGTAAACTGTAAGACTATTATAGTATATTATTTATTCATGCCCCTATGCATGCTGGGATATTTGTACTGTGCCACACCCAGCATGCATTGCGGCATGAAACATTTTAATTGTTACCATTGTTGAGGTACAAGGTCTGATTCATGAGGTCTGAGTGTGACTTTGACTTAACTGAACTGTTTTTGTCTGTTATTTCTTAACTCTGTAACTCTGAATCAGGTATTTTTCCTGTTTTCACTTCTCATTTATAAATTAATATCTGCACCAAGCATAAAAACTATTGCATGAGGCCCATCATCCAGACCTTTATCAAAACATTTAGCAGAATAAATTTCAGACAATTAGATTTATCTACCAATTGGCTTCCCAGCTTTATTGCAATAATAAAAGTGTTTAGTAAAGTTTGTATTACAGCACCTGGAGAGGCTAACTTGACAAATTCAAGGGTGAAGAGCCCAACTAAACCAGCTCCTCACTCCATTACGGTGACACACAAAGCAACAAAACGCCTAAATTTTTGTTGGTTCTTAATAAGAATGGTATGGAAGTCAAAGTGGTCAGTAATAAGTGTGTCTGCTGTTGTTTGTGTTGTTTAATGATCCTCTGCTGAGACTGAAGGTGTTTTATTTTACTTGATTTTATTTAATGTTGTAACTGACGTCACTCTTTGTGTTTCTTGTTTCTCTTTCCTTCAGCGATTGTGATTATTACAGCAGGTGTTCATCAGTGTCTGAATTCACTCAGTAGTGTTCATTAACTCTGTCAGGTGAACTATATTAGTGAACTAGTGTACATAATAGTGAATAAGGGCACAAAGTGGGATTTCAAACACAGACTTGAAAACGTCGAATCTGAGCTCTGTTAACTCACAGTTTTCTGCTGTTGGTTACTTTCTCGAAAACAGAAATATTACCCAGAATGCACTGTTTTTAACAGCATATTACTGTTTTACTGAAAAAAACATAATTTTACTGTTGAATCTGACCGTTTTTTAACAGCAATTTTTTACAGTGTTGCTCTAAGCAGTTGGTTATTATTGAGCACATACAGAAGGCATATTTCTCTGTTGTGCATTAAAAGATCGCTGAGTTGTTCTACTTTACCCAAAACTTTATATTCAATACCAGGTTATCACATTATTAAGCAATTAATTTAGATCATAGTGTTAATGAGTCTTAATTACGCAACCTGATGATATTATTTCTCAGTTCACTTGCCATAACATATAGTTATAAAAGCCAAAGAGAACATAACTTGATAAATGAAGTCAAAGACCTCTGAAAAGCAATCACTATTCTCATCAATGGTGATGTCTAATAAAAAATTTTCAGTGAATATTGCTAAGGGCTTTTGTTGACGCCTGACAGTCAAGCAAATTAGTAATAAGCAAAGCTGTAGATACTGTTTGTGAAGTTGTTTAATGATCCTCTGTTGAAATGTTGAGAGATTGAATGTGTTTTATTTCTTTTAAAGCTGCGAAATGCGAAACTTGACGCATGACCCATGCGTTTTCGGTCTGACACATTTGCGTGCGTATGAATGGAAGTCTATGGGGAGAAAAGTCCAGTGTGACCGCAGCTTAATGCTGCGTTCACAACAGACGCGGAAGAAGCGTCAAGCGCGAGTTATTGACATGTTAGGTCAATGCAAACACGCGAATAGGCATCGATACACGCCGCAGGATGCCTATTTGCGCTTGCCGCTTCTTTCGCGTCTGGTGTGAACGCAGCATTACTCTTCAGTGATTCAGCTTGCTAACAGCAGGTGTTCATCATTAATGCTCAATCAACATGTAATTAATCGCTTAATTAATTCATTAACTTCAACACTGAGGTCAAAACTCTTTTTAAATTAGTAGAATTAACTTCCAGTAAAGTTTGAGTTGACTACACTCACAGTGTACTTACAGTGTACTGCTTTGATTAGGTACATTTAAGGTATATTTTTAGCTTCTCTTCCTTCTTTAAAAATCTCAAATGTAGATATTTTTAATACTAAATGTAACTAACCTATTTACAAAGAATTTAAACGCATTATCATGAATGATTTTAAGTGTTATCATTTAGGAGGTGTTTTTACATTTTAATTATATTTTTATGTTAAAAGTATACTTAATGCAAATTACCTTTGTTCTATTTATATTATAATACATCAATGCAGTCAGCTTATTTCTAACCTGGGTTTCACCATTACTCTACAGCAGTTTCATCTGAGGTCACTGTTGTGTTTGGTTGTTAGCATAGTGTACTGATACTGTAGAACTGGCCCTGCATAAACGTTGATATTTTCAAGAAAAGTTACAAAACTTACGTATAATTTAGAAATATGTTGCTTTACTCACATTTTGTTGGTTTTTGTTAAATAGACAATAAGACCACAAATGCCTCCAACTGCCACTAAAACTCCAATGACAATCCCAGCTATTGCTCCTGCTGACAGTCCTCCTCCTAAACCAGCTTCACCACCCTCTATGACAAATATACAGGAAGACAGCAGATCATATAGTGTATACAACAAAAACTGTAATGCACCTAAACCTATATCCATTTTGAAATGTCTTTGTAAATGGTGCATTTTATTCCAAATGCTATGCTGTAACAAACAATAAATGCACTTTTATGTTGTAGATCTCAAGTAATATAAAATGTCACAAGGGGTGTACATAATAAGCAGTATATATTTTTTAAACATGCAATTTTAAAATTACAAAATACAATTATTTTTTGAGAATGTTTGAAGGATTCATTATTCGCAAATCTGCAGATTGTGTTGGTGCATTACAGTTGCTGTAATATTATAATTTTTTTTTTCTTAATCTCTTCTTTTTTCATCATGTTTTTTTATCTGTTTACTGTCCCATGTATATAAGTGTGTAACCACCAGATGTGAAATGTTTTGTATTGTATAGCACTAAAAGTAGTTTTTATTAAATAGTAGATTAGTTAGCTGTAACTGTTTACCTTGAACTAGTAAAACATGTCTTTGAGATTCACGTCTGTTTGTGACTCTATTGAAGGCTGTACAGATGTATTCTCCACTGTCTGTGAAGTCAGTCTTATCAATGGTGTATTTGTCTGTGGTCACACCAGTGTCTGATCCATTAAACGTCCAGCTGAATAAAGCAGAAGGTTCAGAATTTGCAGAGCAAGACAGAGACACTTGAACCCCTAAATCCACCACATTTGGACCCTCAATAGAAACACCATCTGGTCCATCTAGAACACAGACAAGAGACTTACTGTTAGAGGAACAAACAGAGAGCTGAATAATGTCTAGGTTTAATCAGATCTGATGTTGAAATGTTTCACACTCACAGTTGATGATCAGGGTGAGTTTTGCCGTCTCAGAGCTGACAGGGTTACTGTATGTACACTGATATTCTCCAGTGTCTGATCTCTGCACTGGATTAATGGACACTGATCTGTTATCAGATGAGAAGATGATTCTGCTGCTAGGAGACAGAGGACTGTTATCCTTCATCCACTGTACAGAGGTGATGGTGCCGTCTCCCTCAGAGGTGATGTTAGCAGATGATTCACCCTCGATTAATGCTTCAGTTTCATGTGGACCACTGACCGTGACGTAATTTATTTGTTCTGTGTTGGCAAAAGATAAAGAACAAAGAAATTAGATCAAATCTTTAGTTCTGGTCCATTTAAAATGGAGACCTGGGCCACCACAAAATCATCATTCTAGCATGGAACATACAGTAAGGGGGAAAACTGGTTGTGTCCCTTGCTTAGATATTTTTTTGGCCCAGTTTACTCAAGTTTACACAAATATTGTCTCATTATATACATAAAAATAAATAAAGAACACTAAAATAACACATCCTAGATTTGAATGATTGAAATATTCTTATTAAATACTCTGTTCTTTACATAGTTAAATCTGACAACAGAGTCACACAAAAATTATTACATGCACATTTGTGGTCTGCTGGAGGTCATTTTGCAGGGCTCTGGCAGTGCTCCTGTTCCTCCTTGTACAAAGGCGGAGGTAGTGGCCCTGCTGCTGGGATCTTGCCCTCCTATGACCTCCTTCACGTTTTCTGATGTTCTGGCCTGTCTCCTGGTAGCACCACTATACTCTGGACACTATGCTGGCAGACACAGCAAACCTTCTTGCCAAAGCTCGCATTGATGTGCCATCCGGGATGAGCTGCACTACCCGAGCTACTTGTAGTAGACTCAGTCTCATGGACTCAAAAAATGGATTATGGCTTTAGTTGGTCCAAAATATGTAACTATGTTTAAATTAAACAATTCACTTATATTTGTCTATTAAAACCAAAAGAGTTGTGTTGGAAAAAAATAGAAAAAGTATGTTTTTAAATTTAAACAGCTCGCTTAATTAAGATGAATGAAAGGGAGTTGTGTTGCTTCTGCAGAACCGCAATTTGGTCAATAGGTTAGTGTAATTCCCGCACATGCGCAGTTTCAAAACAACAGAGGAAAGAAGATTCAAACCACAACAATCGCTCTCATTATATGGGAATCAAAAGATGAAGATTACAGTTCAATGTAAGATTCAATGTTCAATGCACTGTAAAAAATGTCAGTGATTTTAACATTAAAAGTCTGTACAATCTACAGTGAAAACCCGTTAAATGATTAACAGCTAATTTCTGGACAAAATACAGAAAATAACTAACAGATCTAACCTTTGCTTTTGAGAAACTAATCAGAGTGTCTGAAAACCTTCATTCACTGGTCCCTAAATTAGTCGATTACTTTAGTCCACTAGACAGAGAGAATGACAACAAATGAGTGAATTCAGAGACTGATGAACAGCTGCTGCTAACAAGCACAATCACTGAAGGAAAGAACAAGAAATAAAACTATAAAGACACCCTTTCCAAACCAACTGAATTAAAACAGAGGATTAAACAACTCCATTAAATAACAGCATTAGCAGCTTCACTGATTACAGTTTGACTTAATTTCTGTCATATCTGCAAGAATATTTGATAATTAACAGAGGTTCATGTTTCATTTGACCTCACCATCATGGAGATGAGATTGCTTAAGTTGGGCTCTTGATCCTTTACTCTTTTATCATAATGTTTCTCTGGCTGCTTTAACTGTGTTTCTGAAACTCATCAGTTATAGTAAGAAAGGCAATGAGAAACTATGCACTTTATTGTAACAAATATAATTTCTGGCTTTTTGTAAGTTAGGTCATGAAAAAGGAATAGCAAATTTATATTACTACTGCTTGGGATAATACTGAAGCTTTTCACTGAGGGTCAACGAAAAAATAGAAAATAAATATTAATAATTAGAGTGTCATGCACAAAAACTGGAGAGCTCCAGTAGAGCATTTAAGACACACAGACATCAAGAATCAGGATATGAACCTCAACCATGGTTGCTAATAAGAAAAAAGCTGCACTAAGCTGCGGTCACACTAGAGTTTGAGTTTGCGAAATTCTGTCGCACTGCGCTGCGAAAAGGGGCAGGATTAAACAATATGATTAGGCATTAAAAAAAGCGAGTGATTGCTTGATATTTTAAATTTCTGTACAGAGAGGTCATGTTTTGATACTCGATTGGTCGATGCGTCAATTTCGCAGGTCAGAGTTCACCAAGCTTGAACTTTCCAATGCAGCGAACTGCGAAACTTGACGAATGACCTTGCGTTTCCGGTCTGATGCATTCGCATGCCTATGAATGGACGTCTATGGGGAGAAAAGTGCAGTGTGACCACAGCTTAATTCATTCATGCCGCAATGCATGCTGGGTGCCAGCATAGTACAAAACTCCCAGCATGCATTGCAGCATGAATACATTTTGCAGCTCATGTTCTTACAATTTCCTTCTTTGCCTTTATGTTGTTTTTGGGGTGTAATATTTCAGTAGATTGCTTTGTATTGTTCTGGGTTGTTTTTTATTTGATTTTTAGTTTGTCACCATTATTGAGATTCAAAGACTAATTGTTGATGTCTGTGTGTTTTTAAGTTCTGCCATAGTTCAAACATTCTTATTGTGAATGGTGTATATACGCCTGAATCTCCAGTGGTTTCATTTATTGTTCGTTTCTTACACAAAGTTAACAAGATATTCAACAAATATACAAGCAGGTGAGGGTGGCTTTGATATCATAGCTAATCTCATCAAACTTACTTTTATGTTTTTCTTTTGGCTTTTCATGCTACACAAATAGTGTGATTAACAATTAATTATAGCAACCAAAATAACAACTAGTTTTAAAATATGAAGCTGAAAAGCCCAACTAAAGCAGATGCTGAGCTTCATCATGGTGACTTCAAATGAACAACAAAAATATCATTGAGAGCTTTTGTTCACGTGACAGAAATAAAGTCAATGTTCAGTAATAAGTGAAGCTCCTGATGTTTGTGGAGTTGTTTAATGATCTCTGCTGAGATCTTGAGAAATAACATTTTTATCGTGTAATTTGTTTTATTTTTATTAATTTATTTATTTTCTGTTGATTTCATGTAATTTGTGTTATTTGGTCTTGTTTTTCTTTCCTTCGGTGATTCTGCTGGTTAACAGTTGTTCATCAATAATTCTTAATCCTCCTTTAATTAGACACTTATCTCATTAATTTCATCGCTGTCTGAGTGTTTAACCCTCTGTAGTGAGGACACTAGTGAGGATTTTGCTCTGGGATTTAAGGGGTTAAATGTGTTAGATGAAAAATACACACTGTGGAATGTATTTGATGTATATGTATATGAATTTACAAATGTACAGTAGATTACTATGGAGTCAGAATTGTTTCATATTTCCAAACAAATATAATACAATCCACAAATAAATGTGAAGCGATACCAAGCATATTCACAAATAAATACAATGAGATCCACAAATAAATCTTAGAGTTCCAAAAACATTAATTACATTCACAAATAAGTAAAATTAGACTTGCAAATAAAAAACATACACATATTTTTTTATTCTACAAACACAAATTTGCCTGACATTTAAATGTGAATTGCGTCCTGTGCATTTGTAGATCACTGTGGTATTTGTGGATAGTTCTCTGCATTTGTGGATCGTGTTGTGCATTTGTGAATTTTGAAACATTTCTAAAGTCAAGACCAACACTGATCCACAAATAGATGGACTCCACCCACCTTCTACTTAAACCAATCAGATACCGGCACCGTGATGCTGACCAATCGCTGCTCGTTCTCGCTCCAACCAATCACGCTTTGCCTTACAATCAGAGCGGGACCAGGCCAGCCATAATGAACCAGTCTCTTCAAAATGGTCGGCCAGGACAGTTCAAGACAGGTTAGTGGTGCTAGTTACAGCATTGCTGTGATAATAAGGAGCTGTCCTTGCCGTGCTTTTTCAAGAGACTGGATAATTGACTGCACAATTGCTTTTCTGTGTTTGTGCTCAGCCTGCACGGTTACTTCTAGTGCAGCACTGCAATCACTGTATGCAGATG
Source organism: Danio kyathit (assembly GCA_903798195.1). Classification (NCBI taxonomy): domain Eukaryota; kingdom Metazoa; phylum Chordata; class Actinopteri; order Cypriniformes; family Danionidae; genus Danio; species Danio kyathit. The sequence continues at coordinate 28,183,193 of LR812534.1, forward strand.
GTGCAAGAGAGGATGATACGGCTTACACTCGCTGTTTATAAGTGTTTCCTTGGATTACCATAAAGGACTTTAATAGATATTATCATGAACTTTAATAAAAAAGTTTATATATAGCTAAACTTTGATAGAACAGAAATATAGCCATCTGTCTAAAACTAAACATTCTAATGTCATTTATTAGGCAAATAACAAACTGAAACAAATGTTTTTTTTATATGCAAAAAAGGTATTTATATGCAAAACAAAACCTAATTAATTTTTAAAGCAGTTTAAATTCTTTCTGATTTATACTTCTACATGTATTACATCTTATTTAGGTTCACAACTTGCATCCTACATGAAACTAGGTGAGGGAGACAGTTTCCATCGTTTGGCTGAGGGTCCACATTGAGCATCTCATCTGCAGGGTGAAGCGACACAAGATGAACAGTCATCATCTCTCTCTATTAGCGAGCATCAACCAGATTTACACAATGGTTTGCCTTCTGCCCATTAGTAAAAGCTTGAGCAAAGGATTAAAGAGAAGATAACATTTGCTGGGGAATGATGAACTTGAATTTATTCTTTTAAAAGATATAAACAAGTATACTGTACATAATTTTTAGGGTTGCTTGCACTGCAGGGATATAAGGTTATTATAATAAACGTTCATTTTCAATGCATTAATCTAAACATTAAAACATAAATAACAGAACAATTTGAGTGAACATTTGTTCTGCACTAATGTACAACTTTAGATGCTTGCACTGCACTAATGTAAATATGCAGGTTTTTTGAGCATAGAGAATTATTAGGGTGTCCACCTCCATCAAATGTTGTACGAACTCTGCCTTTTGACAAAAATCAGGCAATCGACTACAGTCTAACCCCCAATGATGCTCAAACACTTTTTTATTTAATTACATTTAATGTTAATCTTTTTATATAAAATTACAAGAATAATGCAAAATGTGTTTGGTTTAAGTAGCTAAAATGTAATGAATGAGATACCACCTTCAACTCATTTTCAACTAAGAAAACCCTGAACTATGTGAATATAAGTAACTACACATTTGCACTGCAGTAGTTAAAAAGGTAAATAACTTCAGACATTTCCACTGCAGTTATGTAAATATAAATAATTTGACTCATTAATGTTAAACATTTCCCTTACAGTGACGGGTAAAAATACAACATTAAACAATTATCATTAAAAGTTGTGTGTGTGTGAATTTTGTTCAAATCTGTAGTCATCTTGGCAGGTAGAAGTAAAAAAAAAAAAAAAAGAAAGAAAGAAAGAAATGGTCAGCTTCTTCTCGGATGGTCCATAACATGTTGATGTCTTTGTAGATGAGCTGGATCAAGCAGTAGATGTAGATAAGCATAAGTAACCTGCTAATCAAACTATGCAGCTTCCCATTGTCATGCTGATCTCTCCTGTCACTCCACCCTTACAGGAAACTGAGAAATAACCTGTAGTTTGTAATATTCATAGTTATGGATATTAAGGACACAATTTACACAAACATGCAAGTAGACAGAAGGATGGATGGATAGATAGAAGTGATGCAGGTAATTAAAATAAAACAAAAACTGGTATGAACTGTGAGAAACAGACACGGCTAGCGTTTTATTGCTGTTCGTATAAATAGCATAATAATACTCACCCTTAAAATGATCAATGTAACTCGAAATGTAGAATTTAAACCTCTTCTTTGCTGTTTGGTGTGACAGCTGTCTGTTTAATTAATGATTCGATTAAAGCCGTTCACTGTATTCCTAGGAAACATTTATAAACAAACGAGGCTGAATCAAGCTTCTTATTCGCAGCTTCTTATTGACACTACGGTCCACCTTAAAAACCTATCCGGTCCACCTTAAAAACCGCGACCGGATAGCGTCAATAAGAAGCTGGATTCAGCCTCGTCCGTGCGGGCTGAGCACAAACGCAGAAAAGCGATCGTGCAGTCAATTATCCAGTCTCTTGAAAAAGCACGGCAAGGACAGCTCCATATTATCACAGCAATGCTGTAACTAGCACCACTAACCTGTCTTGAACTGTCCTGGCCATCCATTTTGAAGAGACTGGTTCATTATGGCTGGCCTGGTCCCGCTCTGATTGTAAGGCAAAGCGTGATTGGTTGGAGCGAGAACGAGCAGCGTGTGAGTATGTTTTTTATTTGCAAGTCTAATTTTACTTATTTGTGAATGTAATTAATGTTTGTGGAACTCTAAGATTTATTTGTGGATCTCATTGCATTTATTTGTGAATATGCTTGGTATTTGTCAATCGCTTCACATTTATTTGTGGATTGTATTATATTTGTTTGGAAATATGAAACAATTCTGTCTCCATACTGGACTGTCTTAGCAACTGGCTAAATGTTAAGGAGGGCTAAGCAAAATTGTTTCTACTTTACAATTAATGTTCTCAACTTGCAATACAACTTTAAAATGAGTACAATTGTTTGTATTCAATACTTTATTATTATTATTATTATTATTATTATTATTATTATTATTATTATTATTTTCCAATTTCCATATTTGCAATGATTGTATTTTGGATGTTTTTTTTTTTTATTCGTTATTAATCATGATTAATCATGATTAATTTCTTTCGTAATTAATCATGATTAATCACAAAAAAGTGTGAATAATTAATTAATTTTTTTAATCAATTGACAGCCCTACTTTATTTACATCATCAGCAATTTTGTCACTGACAAAAAGAGACATCGCAGGATAAACACAACGAGACAGCCCTTCAGTTTAGATATAAGTACCCTGCCATAAATGGATAATCATGTTAAAGCCATGAATTAAAGATAATTCTAGTTTTTGAAATTTTAGGTGTAAAATTTATATTTTGACGAGATAATTTATTTTAGTAAGGAAAATCCCAAGGTACGTCACAATATCTTTCACAGGTATGTTGTGTATAAGCAATTACTGTGTATCAAAGAGACAAAAAAAATTCACACTTTGTAAGATTTAAATATAAGTCTGAGGCTTCAGAAAAAGATTAAATAATACTAAGGCTTAAAGGAATTTAAGTTTGATCTTTAAGAAATAAAGTGGTATCTTCAGCAAGTTGAGAAATTTTAAATTCTTTGTCAAACAAAGTGAGACCTTTCAAATTTGGATTTTGTAAGATGTTAAGTGATAACAGTTCAACAGCTAAAGAAAAAAGAAATGGGGAAATGGGGCAGCCTTGGCGCACACCTCTATCACAACTAGCGGTTTAGTGGTTTGCAGATTAAGTAAAACCGAAGAGTTATTGTCATTATAAAGCATTTTCACCACATTAACAAAGTTATTCCCAAAACCATAAACTCTGAGAGAGTTAAATAAAAAATTATGCTCTAATGAATCAAATGCTTTATAAAAGTCTAAAAACAAAATAACAGATTCTGAATCAATGTTCTCTGAGTAGTCAGTAAGATAGAGTACTAGTCTTATATTAGTGCTAATATGTCTATTATTCATGAAACCATTTTGTGTTTCACCAATTATACTGTGAAGACCAGATTTTAAACGAATTGCAAGAGTTAAGGCAAGTAGCTTATTTAACAATGAAATCTGCATCCAATTTTTAATTAAAAGCCTATCTTTATCCGATTTGGGAATTAAAGAAATAAGTCCCTGCTTCACTGTGGGTGTCATTTCAGTTTTTTAAATACATTCTTTAAATAAAAAATATAAAGGCTGCTTTAAAATATTCCAGAAATGTAACAGACTAACCGTCATTACCTAGAGATTTTCCTTTTTTCATAGACCTTAATGCACCTTCTATTTCAGCATCACATAGCAACTTAAAATCCTCACTAATATTAGGAACTTTATCATGAACAGACGCAAAGAAACCATCGCATTTTTCTTGAGAAAACTCAGAAATATGTATTTTTGTAGAAATTGTATATAAAAGATGAAATAATATTAGGATCTGCACAAAGAACCCCATCAACATTTAAAAAAGAAAGAGAAGGTATTTTTCGATTTCTTTCATTTTTCATTAATCAGATTGTCATTATGCTGCTTTGCCGTCAGCCAATCCTTGGATTGCTGATCATGATTTCGCGGATCGATAGATCTGCCCTTCACAACACACGCAGCGATCTCAGATCAGTTCATCCTGACATTTTAATATGATTTGCGAACCAAATTAGCCAAAGTCAGTTATCAAGATCAAAAGATCCAGGATCCAGGAACGAACCCCAGGTTTGCACCCTCAAATAATGTTTTAAGACAGAGGCAGTGATGAAGTTAATGAGATAATTAATTGACTAATTAAGTGTTAAGGAAAATAGGTGAAAAACACCTGCTTTTAACAAGCAATTGGCTTTAAACTAAATCAACTGAAATAAAAGACATTTAATCATTTAAAATCTAAGCACATGATCATTAACCAACTCCTCAAACAACATTAGTAGCTTCACTTATAACTAATCTGTTTGAATTTTTATTATGTCAGACGTCTATAAAAACCCTCACTCACAATTATTGAGAATTAAGCTGCGGTCACACTGTACTTTTCTCCCCATAGACATCCATTCATATGTATGCGAATGTGTCAGACCAGTAACGCAAGCTCCTACTACAAGTTTCGCAGTTCGGTGCATTGCAAAGTTCAAGCTTGGTGAACTCTGACCTGCAAAATTGCATCACTTGACTATGTGAGACCAATCGAGGATCAAAACATGACCTCTCTGTACAGAAATTTAAAATATGGACCAATCACTCACTTTTTTTTTACTGTCTAATCATCTTGTTTATTCCCGCGCCTTTCGCAGCGCCGTACTACAGAATTTCGCAAGCTCAAACTCTAATGTGACTGCAGCTTTAACCATTTTAGTTGTTTTATTAAAAGTGTTTTCAGAAGTCACCACAGTGGTAAAGAATAGTTGCTTTACTTGGAATCTCTGCACTTTAACATTAGTTTGTTTTACATTCTTACAGAGATGGGAAGTAACGAAGTACAAATACAAAAAAAAAAAAAGTAGTTTTTTCTGGTGTCAGTACTTTACTCCACTACTAATTTTTTTGACAACTTTTTACTTTTACTTCTTATATTTTTTTCACAAATATCTGTACTTTCTACTTATTACATTTCATTCAAATACTTTATAAAAAAAATTTGCATTGCGGTTTATTTCATTTATTTCTGATGAGTTCATATTTCCTAATACAGAATTTATGCTGTTTTTCAGTTTTTATTGATTTTTTTATTGACTATATGATTTTACATAGGCTATAGGCCTATATACAGTTGTCTTCAATTAATAATTTTTAACAAATATTTTACAACAACAAAGGTAATTATACTGGGCAATTTGTGTATGTTACCTGTCTTACCTGTGCATGTTGCTTTTAGCATAGAATAAATGTATTACAGTTTTTCTCAGTCACTTTGGCACATTTCTCAGATCAGAACTGAAATTTGCAAAACAGTAGGTCTAAGTGCATTTCTCAAAACAACGCGTATAAATAGCAAAACACCATGGATTAAAAAGCCAGTCTCCTGCTCAAAAACCATCAGTTCCTCTCTCAAAACTAAATTTCTGTCAGTGAACATGCCAGTGGCGTCAGAATGACATGTCCTTATGTCATTGTATATGAATAAGACTCAAACAGTGTACTCTGGAGGGCTGTTCTGGTGTAAACTATGGCAATATTTTTGCTGTTTGTACTGTAATTAGTTGCCAAATCATGTCATTCTGATACAGAAAAGAAAAGAGAGCACCACATAGCACAAAGAAAAAACTAAAGTAAAAATGTGAACAGGACAACCTCCTTTTAGACCTTCATTAGAAAAAGTCCAGATTCATCTGGGAGAAATGTAAAAAATGCATTATGACTAAATATTAAGACAACTTGTTCAGGCATTTTAACGATTAAATGTTGTGGGGGTGAGTCTATTTAACAGAGATAAAAAATAATACATTTTGATCAACATGACATAAGCAACTGATATTATAGGAAACATCAGAGAATTGCACATAATCATTTGCATGGATGAACAAAAGCATTTGCAACTTGTTCATAAAGAGAAACTGCTTTTCTGATGTGCACAAGTGACACAATGATGATCTAAACATTGAACAGTGGGTTTAGAGAATTTCAATTCTGATCTGAGAAATGGACCAAAGTGACTGAGAAAAACTGTAACAGAATTAATGTTTCTTCATTTTAGAAAATAACCACAATACCTAAAAAAAAAAAAAAAAAAAACTGAAATAGCAGGTTATATATGAGAGCTGCTCTCTGAAGAGAATAAGAAGCTTTAGCCTAATGCAAAAAAATTGTTTGCAGTCATATCTGATAAGTATTTATTTTAGCAAAAGAAAAAATCTATATACTTTGGACAGAATTCAGTGTAAAATGTAAGACATTATTTATTAAGACAGAGTGTATCAACATGAATGGCAGCTGTTGTTTTTGATCTAACAGCGGCAAAACTACATGCTGAACGCTGAGTTTGCGTCAGGATGATTACCTACGTATCTCACTCGTTATCCTTCAGCTTCGTCCCTGATTTATCAGGGTTCGCCACAGCAGAATGAACTGCCAATTATTCCAGCATTTATTTTACGCAGCGAATACCCTTCCAGCTGCATCCCAGTACTGGGAAACACCCATAAACACTCACATTCACACACACACTTATAAACTACTGCAAATGTAGTTGAATTATTATTCGCCTATACCGCATGTCTTTGGACTTTGGTTGAAATGATTACTTTTTACTTTTGTACATTTTTCAGGCGGTACTTCTTTACTTTTACTTAAGTACAAAAGTGTAGTCAGTACTTCTACTTTTACCAGAGTCGTTTTAAACATGATTATCTGTACTTCTACTTAAGTAAAGGATGTGTGTACTTTTGCCATCTCTGCATTCTTATGACTGTGTGTTACTTTAAAAAAAAAAACATAAAGATATTTTGATTACAAGAAGAAATTAGATTAGAATTTTTGTCAAAAGGTTTACTTCTTTTTGGTTTAGTCTCTTTATTAATCTGGGGTCACCACAGCAGAATGAACCACCAACTTATCCAGCATATGTTTTATGCAGCGGATGCCCTTCCAGCTGCAACCCAACACCAGGAAACACATACAGTATACACTCTTACATTCACACACATACACTACGACCAATTTAGCTTATTCAATTCACCTATAGCGCATGTCTTTGGACTGTGGGGGAAACTGGAGCACTCGGAAACCCACACCAACAAAGGGAGAACATGCAAACTCCACACAGAAATGCCAACTGGCACAGCCAGAGCTCGAACCAGTGACCTTCTTGCTGTGAGGCGATTGTGCTACACACTGCGCCACTGTACTGCTCTTTACTGATTTAGTTAGTGATAATTAAGTATATAATGGCATTGTGTCATATATTATATTGAACTGATAGAAGCAGAATGAGGACCAACTTTGAAAGAACATTGAATGTCTGAATCACTCAAAACAAACACACATCAAGAAACAGCCTGTAAATCTCAATGATGGTGACAAATTTCTTGCCACTATGCATGCTGGGACTCATAGATGAGTGTTTTATGATTCTCCCAATAACTTTTAATTGTCAATAAATCGTCACCTTGGAATTATAAGGTTCTATCTGCGTTCTGAATGATTTTGAGATATTGAGATTCAAAGTTTTTGCATTCCATATAGCAAACAGTATGTGTGAAACATTTGTTTTTAATTACCCTACTGAAAAAAGCAGCTTAAACCAGCCTAGGCTGGTTGGCTGGTTTTAGCTGGTTGACCAGCCTGGTTTTAGAGGGGTTTTGGCCACTTCCAGCCTGGTCTTAGCTGGTCAGGCTGGAAAATGACCAGCTAAAACCAGCTTGACCAGCCTGGTTTAAGCTGGACATAGCTGGTTTTGGCTGGGCTCCCAGCCTAGCTAGGCTGGTCAAGCTGGTTTTAGCTGGTCATCTCCCAGCCTGACCAGCTAAGACCAGGCTGGAAATGGCTGGAAACCAGCCTGGAAGTGGCCAAAACCCCTCTAAAACCAGCCTGGTTGATCAGCTAAAACCAGCCAACCAGCCTAGGCTGGTTTAAGCTGTTTTTTTCAGTAGGGTAGTCAAACAGAGTAATAATAAGTGAAGCTGCTGATGTTTATAGACTTGTTTAATGATCCTCTGACGAGTCTTTGAGAGATTCACCGTGTTTTATTTCAGTTGGCTTTGATTAAAGTCTTTTTATAATCACTTGGACACTTTGACATCAGACATCATTTGGACACTTTGCTCAATGGAATGTTAATTCAACTAGGGCTGTTTAGTCTCATCTCATGTACAAGCTTTAATTTAATGCAGTTATCTAGTAAAATCAACTACTTGGGTTTACAGTAAAGTTGTAAAATATATCAGTGATTCTGCTTGTTAACAGCAGGTGTTTATCATCAATTCTCAATAACACTCAAATAATCAATTAATCATCTCATTAACTTAAACACTGCCTTTACTTATGAGGTGGAAAAAACGGACCCATTGTTATATATTGTAAGGAATAGACAGCTAACTCCAATAAAAAAATAAGTTACCGTATTCATCAGAAGTATAGGGAAAATGTCCCCCGCAATCTCATCAACAATGTGGAAGACAGCAGAGACTAGTTTACTTTATTTTATTAGCCATGATAAAATGAGATTGATAGTGAGATTTATTTGAAGAGTGAATAGTACAGTAGGCTTTAATACCATATCAAGTTTTTCCCTATTTTCTATAACAGTTACATTTCTGCCTGCGTTAGTTATATTTTTGTTTAAATGTTTTTAATTTGATTAGTATGGTGCACCTTTTAGATGTTTAAATGTTTTAAATGTTTTTAAAATAAAACGTATTCTTTAAATCCAACGTCTATTCTCTGTCTTTAAGTGTTTAAAACTGGAAATATCTCATCATATAACATAGGCAAAAATGTTATGGTTTATTAGATAAAAATGTAATATGTAAGTCTATTTTAGCATTTTGGTTATTGTTAATAAATAGTGCACCAATATAAATCATATCAAAAAGCACGAAAGGAAGAGGAAACACAAAACACAAATTGTGAGTCTGTATATAGCATGCAGGAAAATTTGTGTGTGAGCAGTGCATATTTGAGAGAACGTAAGAAAATTTGCACGCGAGCAGTGTATATTTGTGAGCTCGCAAGCAGTTTTGTCCACAAACAGAGGAAATGGGTGCTCGAGCATTATATTGTGAAAGCTATGTTCATCATGCTCACTTTGTGCATGACAGTTTTGTGTTGTGAGCCACTTGAATTTAAATACAATAAAAGTGAATACAATAATGGCAACAATAAGAAGAGAAAAGAAATCTGCATTTTGTCATAGCATTGGAGTTCACATATAGGCCTGTTGTGTCTAATAGGAATATAGTCAAGCTATTCACAGATATTGACAGATAACCACTTTACCTCTACCATACTTTTAACAGATCATCAATCTGACTGTCATCCTTTCTTGCATTGTCTTGAGCCTTCACGTTGCCAGTTATATACTATATTGTCAGTAGCCTGGATAGGTCACAGTCATTCTGCTACATCATATCGCTTTCTACTGGATGTAAAATGCTCTGCAGTACATTTGGTCGTTTTAGAATGTTGATTTCTAACACTGTAGCTATTTTGGTGAAAGTAACTAAAAATATAAGAGTAATGTAACTTATTACAATTCTGAGACAGTAATATTGTAATGTAAGGGATTACTTTTAAATAACAGTAACAAGTAATCTGTAATGTATTACAGTTTGGAAGTAACTTGCACAACACTGCGTATAGTTAAATTAAGCATCTACTTTATTCAATACTTCACATCCAATACCATATCATCAGCTTAATTAGAAATTAATTTAAATGGCAATATTAATTATGATTCAGCAATTTGATTATATAACCTGATGGCCTTGTTTCATTTCTGTGTGGAGTTTTCATGTTCTCCCTGCGTTCGCGTGGGTTTCCTCCGGGTGCTCCGTAGTGTATGAGTGTGAATGTTCCCAGAGATGGGTTGCGGCTGGAAGGGCATCCGCTGCGTAAAATCGTGCTGGATAAGTTGGCGGTTCATTCCGCTGTGGCGACCCCGGATTAATAAAGGGACTAAGCCGACAAGACAATGAATGAATGAATGAATGGCCTTGTTTCATTTCTGTGTGGAGTTTTCATGTTCTCCTCGTGTTCGCATGGGTTTCCTTCGGATGCTCCGGTTTCCAAAGACCTGTGGTACAGGTGAATTGAATAAGCTAAATTAGCCATAGTGTATGTGTGTGAATGCAAGTGTGTATGGGTGTTTTCCAGTGTTGGGTTGTGGATGGACGGGCATATGCTGGATAATTTGGGGGTTCATTCCGCTGTGGCGACCCCAGATTACTAAAGAGACTAAGCTGAAAAGAAAATGAATGAATGATGAATAGCATTATTTCTCTTACCATAATATATAATTACAACATTCAAACTAACATGAGAAATTAAATTAATGGGCCAGGCACCCAACTCCTCCACTGAGTCGGATGCTGGGGGCCACGGAGAAACTCTGTAGGGTTCGCCAAATGGGGAACTCATCTACACAAAGTGAAAAAGGAGCACACATCTCTGTCTTAGAGAGAAAGGCACACCAAGCGTGTTACAACACTAAATCGAGTTTCCTCATTCACCGGAGGTATCCAGTACATGTGAGGAAACCAGCTCCACTCGAAAATTCTAAAATCTTGCAAATGTATTAGGTGTTGGCCAGCCTGCAGCTCTACAGATGTCTGTTAGAAAGGCGCCGCATGCTTACGCCCAAGAGCATGCGACACTCCTAGTGAAGTGCGCTCTCCTCCGGGGGACACGGCTTGCCCTGACACTGATAAGTGAGGGAGATGGCATCAACTATCCAGCGGGCCAACCTTTGTTAGGATACAGCACTTCCCTTCTGCCGACCGCCGTAACAGACAAAGAGCTGCTCAGAGGATCTGAAGCTCTGAGTGCAGTCCACATAAAATCCCAGAGCACGAACGGGACACAGCAAAGAAAGGGCTGGGACTGCCTCCTCCATGGGTAGCACTTGCAGGCTCACTACCTGGTTTCTAAAGGGTGTTGTAGGAACCTTGGGCATATAACCAGGCCGGCGTCAAGGCAAGTCTGCGGGTCTTCTTGGAGAGAAGCGCACCATTCAGTGAATAGACTCCACTTCAGGGTGTAAGCATGCCTTGAATAGTGTGCTCTAGCCTGAGTGATGGTGTTAACCTTGGTGTTAAGTCTTCCGTACTCTGTCTATGGACAACACGTGGAGGTTCCAAAGATCTGATGGTGCCCGGTCCCTGAGAAAAAAAGGGCCTTTCTTAAAGGAAATGTCACCTGACATTATCTGTGCGAGTAGACTCACTGGGGGAAATGCATATTTGGGCATGCCCCAAGGCCAGCTGTGAGCCAGTGGGTCTGTGCAGTGGGAGGCCTCGGTCAGGGAATAAGACCACCGGCAATGGGTGCTCTCAGAGGAAGCAAACAGGTCAACCTGGGCTTCTTCAAAGCACGCCCATATCAGCTGGACAGACTCAAGATGGAGCCTCCTTTCTCCCTGGCATAGAAGCTGCCTTGAGAGTGCATCGGCTGCATAGTTGAGCTCGCCGAGGATGTGAGCATACGGCGAGCATGCTGAGACATGCGGCGTGAGCGGATACTCCCCATGCCGTTGAAACATGCCACCGCCCATGTGCTGTCCATCCTGACCAACATGTGTTTCCTAGCATCAGTAAAAACAGTGCAGCGCGAGATACACTGCCAACAGCTCCAGGCAATTGACATGCCAATGCAACCGGGTCTGTAGACATGCCCGGCCTGTAGAAACGCAGGGTCTGTCCAAGGGCTGAGAGCATGACAACACAACGGAGTAACAGCCACCCGGTGCATGCCCACGTACCATGCGCGTCTGGGGAACCGATCGTGAAGCCAATGCTCAATCTGCCTCATATGGAGCAACCTGAGCAGCGTAACAGCGTACTCTGTGTTCCCGCTGACATAATTTTAGAGGCTCCTGGGGCATATGGCAAAAGCATGCCTCAGGAGCCTCTAAAATTATGTCAGCGGGAACACAGTTTTTCTGTCAAACTCTTTTAGACAAGTCAGCATCAGCTCGGTGCTCCCAGGAGAGGCACGATCGATGGTGATTGAGTCCAGCTCCAAGCCAAGAAAAGAGATGCTCTGCACGGGGGCAAGCTTCCTTTTTTCTTGGTTGACCCCAAGCCCCAACAGGTTTCAACCCTGTCCCTGTGCATAACAATATTTTTGAAGTGTTTCAGTCAGGTTTCAGGCCTCATCACAGTACAGAAACCGCATTAGTAAAAATAACCAACGATTTACTCATAGCTACTGACCAAGGGTGCATCTCACTATTAGTTTTACTTGATCTTAGCGTCGCATTTGACACCATTGACCACAATATTCTCATAAACCGCTTAAATTCTACAGGTGTCCAAGGTCAAGCCCTTCAATGGTTTAGGTCATACTTAGCTGATCGTTACCGGTTTGTGAATATTAATGGACAGCTTTCACAAGTAAGGCCAGTAAAGTATAGGGTCCCTCAAGGATCAGTTTTAGGCCCTTTGCTGTTTACAATATACATGCTTCCCCTGGGAGACATTATTAGAAAACACGGGATCAGCTTTCACTGCTATGCAGACGATACTCAATTATACATTTCAACTAAACCTGATGAGATGTCTGAACTTTCTAAGCTAACTGAGTGTATTAAAGATGTTAAAGACTGGATGACCAACAATTTTCTTCTCTTAAACTCAGACAAAACAGAATTATTACTTATCGGGCCTAAATCCTCTACACAGGAGTTCTCGCAACTTGACCTGCAATTAGAGGGATACAAAGTTAGCATTAGCTCCACTATAAAAGATCTGGGTGTCATATTAGACAGCAATTTAACTTTTGAAAATCATATATCCCATGTCACAAAAACTGCCTTCTTTCATCTAAGAAATATCGCTAAATTGCGAAGTATGCTATCTATATCAGACGCAGAAAAGCTAGTCCATGACTTCTAGTCTAGACTACTGTAATGCTTTGTTTGCTGGCTGCCCAGCATCCTCTATTAACAAACTTCAGCTAGTACAAAATGCAGCGGCCAGAGTTTTTACCAGGTCTAGAAAATATGATCATATCACCCCAATTTTATCCTCCTTACACTGGCTGCCTGTTAAGTTTCGTATTGAATTTAAAATATTACTCCTTACCTATAAAGCTTTAAATAATCTAGCTCCTGTTTATCTAACCAACCTCCTGTCTCGCTACAACCCAACCCGCTCTTTAAGATCTCAAAACTCAGGGCTTCTAGTAGTACCTAGAATAGCAAAATCAAGTAAAGGAGGTCGAGCCTTCTCATTTATGGCCCCTAAACTCTGGAATAGCCTTCCTGATAATGTCCGAGGCTCAGACACACTCTCACTCTTCAAAACTAGATTAAAGACCTATCTTTTTAGCAAAGCGTACACTCAGTGCAGCACATAGCGGTATGACGCATGATGTGCTCCACACAGGATTTTGCTCCTTGTTTATATACACTATGAACAGCAGCTACGCTAATTATTCTCCTTATTCTGTATTTCCACCTGGGGGTACTCATCCCGAGGCCCTCAGACTATGCAGTGCCACTGATGCGATCCAAGACTAGTGACGAGATGATCCTAAGGTTTTCTGGACCAGGCCGTATCCTGAGCAACCGCTGTGGTGGTCATCATGGAGTGAGAGCATGAGACTGATTCCTGTGATGCTCCAAGGACAGACGAGTCTTCGCCGAGACGTTTGGCCACAGGAGAAATGGTCGTGCCCAACTGAGCCTGGTTTCTCTCGAGGTTTTTTAAATCTTCACTTTCGCCAATTGGTGAAGTTTTTTCCTCGCCGCTGTCGCCACTGGCTTGTGTGACGCCCCAAATATTGGTTTGCCACAATTGATGACATTAATAATGATATGCATGTGTAAATGTATAAAAGGAATGGTGGTTTTGCCAGAGCGATAGAGGGCGCTAAGAGAACACAATGCGTTATTCAGCATTTTCTGGACTGCTCGTGATAGCCCAGTAACATGGAGAGCTGATCACACGCACATTTTGGTCTTGTGTTTATTTCACTATTTCACAGGTTAGTTGACTGTTCAAATTGTCAATCTGCATTGATATTGAAAGAATATATGTTTGTGCATATTAAGTCTTAAGATTAGATTTGTTTTGATTATGTTTGCATGTTTAATAAGGGTTTAAAATCGCGATGTTTACCCGCGATTTAAGGAGATTAATATCTACTGAATTAGTTTACTGAAGGTGAATGTGCTTGTATATACATGTATCTCAGTTCCTACAATGTTTAGTTTGTATTAAAAGTGCAAGTGAGTGATCAGAATGGGTAAAATATTCAGAGAATGTCAAATCTGAATGCATTTTTGGTACAGTAAAAGCCAATTAAGTTCATGTGAGTCATGTGACACTGAATAGTGTGTGGATACGCAGATGTGCTACACAGCTATTGGATGATGAATATATATATCAAAGAAATGCTGTTTATTTACAAGAAGGAGGCTGGAACAGTTGATATGTTAATAAACACAATAGCAATTTATATTTAGTTAATGCAAGTCTTGCCATTTGGATTGGTTTGACGTAAACATTTTGAGAAAATAAAGAGATAGCCCAGTAACATGGAGAGCTGATCACACGCACATTTTGGTCTTGTGTTTATTTCACTATTTCACAGATTGCTGGGATCACTAAACTGTCAGCGGATACAGGAGGTCTGGACCCGCTACACTTGCATGGTTCGGAATCTGTAGAGCTGCGCATCGATGGATTTACTCTTCAGTGTTTAGACTCTCAGTAGTGATTATTAACCCACTCTGAACTGAGCTAAACTGAACTGAACTGAACTTAATCTCTGAAAATTGAACTGACACTGTTTCAATTCACTATAATCTTCCATGTGAAGCTGCTTTGACACAATCCACATTGTATAAGCGCTATACAAATAAAGATGAATTGAATTGAATAACCAATTGATCCCGCAAGTGAGCTAAAATCTAGTTGTTGAGATAATTGAGTTTGCGGATGGCTGCGAGCTTGGTGAAAACCCGTGGAGACAGCGAGAGCCCAAAAGGGAGGATTTTGTACTGCCATGCTCGACCCTTGAACGTAAACCACAAAAACTGCCAGTGCTGTGGAAGAATGGAGACATGAAAATAAGCGTCCTTCAGGTCTATTATTGCAAACCAATCCTGAGAACGGACGCACTGGAGGAAGCTCCTCTGCGTGAGCATTCTGAACAGCAGCTTGTGAAGGCAGTAGATCAAAATGTGCAGATCTAGGATTGGCCATACCCACCGTTTTTTTTTGGGTACGATGAAGTACGGGCTGTAAAACCCGCTCCTCATCTCGGCTGGAGGGACCGACTTGAATGCATCCTTCGTCAGGAGGACAGCAATCTCCTCACGCAAGAGGTGGACACAGGGCTGACCCTGGTGAAATACACGCTCGTATGAACTGAATCGCGTAGCTGAGTCTGATTGTGCGAATGAGCCATTGCGACGGGCTGGGCAGCGCTAACCAGGCTGACAGAGCCAGCGCAAGTGACATCATCGGCACAATCATTGACGCACCAGCGGTGGGGCAGCACGGAGTGGGAGAGCTCACCCCGAGAGCCGTGGGGTCCTGAGGAAGAGCAGGAGGCAAAAGATTCACCTTTCTCCCAGGGTCCTGAGGGGAGGCAATTATTATTATTTTTATTACTTATGATTATTATTATTATTGTTGTTGTTGTTGTCCTTTCTTTTTACTATGATTATAACTATCATTACACTATCATTGTTATCACTCTTTACCACTGTTTGTTTTTTTTCTCTCTATCTGTGTTATATCTGTTATTTGCTTCATTTATTGACAGTTTTTTCCTTACTCTGACCTTTCACCTAGTTACTTTTACATGCACACACACGCACACACACACACACACACACGCACGCACGCACGCACGCACGCACGCACGCACGCACGCACACACGCACGCACACACACACACACACACACACACACACAGACACACACACACAGACACACACACACACACACACACACACACACACACACACACACACACACACAGACAGACACACACACACGCAAACATGTGCGTCTGACTGTATTGTTGTTGTTGTTGTTTTGTTTTCTTTGTATGTAATTCCATTTTGTGTACTGCTTGCATACTCTAATAAAAAAGAAGAAGAGGCAAATGGCTTACAGTCTGCAAACATCAAGATTCTCAAGCGTCATTCAAAAGCACAGAAAGTGTATAGTGCATACACAAGACTATTACAGTGGTAAAAATAAATAAACAAATAAATAAATAAATAAATAAATAAATAAATAAATTAATTAATTAATTAATTAATTAATTAATAAATGAAAATGTAAAAAGGAAAATATGAAAAGATATATCATATACATAAAAAGTGAACTATTCAATGTATAAAAGAAGGAATGTTTTGTACCTTTATTACAAGCAAATCAACTGTGGTTAATGTGAAAGGCATTACAAGGTTACAGCAAGGAAAGAAAAAAAGAAAAAGTAAAAAAAGGGGAAACCTTTTGAGATTCTGTCAGTGGGATTAAATATCCTCCTGCTTTTTGTATTGTAAATTATCAACAAATGTAAAAAAGGGAGACCATGTTTCAAAAAATTTACTTTTTTGAATCTTTGAGAGTAAATTAGATTTTCTAGATTTTTTCAAGCTAAATAAAATACATCACGTCTTTGATTCATCTGTGTTGGGGGCTCAATTACTGAGGCAGCAAGTAATCCCCCCCTTCTTTGAATAATTAATTCTAGTTAAGGTACCGCTGTTCTCATCCATTAGGATGTCAAACAAAATGATTATTTTGTAGACACCTGACAAAAATAAAGTCAAGCAGGTTAGTAATAGGTGAAGCTGTTGATACTGTTTGTTGAGTTGTTTAATGATTTTCTGGTGAGATTTTAAGAGACTAATTGTGTTAACATTTTTTAAGGCTGTGACTGATGTCAGCTGTAGTTTTGTGTTTTTCAGTAAAGCTGTGGTCACACTGCACTTTTCTCCCCATAGACTTCCATTCATACGCAAGTGAATGTGTCAGACCGGAAACGCAAGGTCATGCGGCAAGTTTCGCAGATCGCTGCGTTGGAAGGTTCAAGCTTGGTGAACTCTAACCTGCGAAATCGCATCATATGATTGCAAGAGATCAATCGAGGATCAAAACATGACCTCTTTGGACAGAAATTTAAAACATGGAGCAATCGCTCGCTTTTTTCATGTCTGATCATCTTGTTTAATCCTGCCCCTTTTCGACAGAATTTCGCAAGCTCAAACTCTAGTGTGACGGTGGGATTATTCTGCTTGCTAACAGCAGGTGTTCATCATTAATGCTCAATCAACACCACTTAATCACTTAATTCACTCATTACCAGGGCTTAACATTAACTTTTTTGATCACCAGCCACTGTGGCTAGTAGATTTCCAACATTACTAGCCACTCGCCATTTTCACTAGCCACAATTTTCTTGTTGGGAAAATATATTTTATATGCATAAATTTGACTTTGACATGCTAAAATGACTTGATTTAGATGTTGTGTTATGTCCACAAGCCTTCTCATTCATTTAACTTCTTGTGTGTATTGTGTATTAGCTTGCTCAGTGTGCATGAGCAAATGGGTTGTGTCGCAATGCAATCAGTTTTTATTTTACATGACTTTTCAGGGCTCAAAATTAAGGATTTACCAAATTTATCTCTGACCACACCAAATAAGTATTTCTTAGTCACAAGTTTTTAATGTGTCAAAACAAGGAAAATACAGCTGTATAGGTGCACTTTTTAATTCAACAAAACTTTTCTTTAAAAAAACATTACATTTAAAAAAATAATTATTGTCATGTATCTAAAATAAGCACAGTAATCTGTCCTGGCTAAAAGTCCCAGATCAGCAGTTAACATAAACGGGGAGTTAATCTCCCATTAAAGCAATGTTATTATAAAGAAATATAATTAAACCATATTAACAAAAATAACTGTGAGCAAAAGAAAGCAGGTGAAACATACCGTGTTTGATAATGAAAGGATAATCACGCGCACGGTTAATATAAGCCTGTAAATGAAAGCAGTGGCCGCTGCTGCTTACAAAAGAATATGTGTATTTTTGTTTTAATCTTGAGCTCTTGAAAGCAGCAGGACTGTGGGTGCACGATCATCGCTCTTTGTCCAGTCTATTTCAAAGGGAACCGATCACACCAGTTGCTTCGCGCAAGTAAACGGGAGCGCGCGCGCTTATTAACAGTCGCGCGCATTACATCAGCTGTGCGCGCGAGTGAGTGATCATCCTCTCGTTCGGTATTTACCTGCTTTCTGCTCGCGCGTACAGTTATTTTTGTCAGTCGTGCTGCTTCTCGATTCTAAGATCACATTTGCACGAATATTGGGCCACGCTTATTTTCAAACCCTGCTAAAACTACAATTTAAAAATAATTTCCAACTAGCCAACGTGGCTAGTGGAGGTGTCTGTCTTACCCGACAGAGCTGAAATCTACCCGCATTTGGCGGGTTGGCGGGTGTTAATGTAAAGCCCTGCTCATTACCTTCAACACTGACTTTAAATCTCTTTTTGAATGAGTAGAATTAACTTCCAGTAAATTTTGAGTTAACGAAACTCATTTCATTTGATAAATTTAACTATTAAGTTTTACACTGAACTATACAGTACTGTATAGTACATAATTATTCAGAATCTGTGTTCTGAAAAGATGCATACATTTTTGTTTACTACATGATGTAGTTTTTAATTTCATTATTATTTCACCAGTTTACATGCATACTATATGTGATCAAATACAATTTATAGCAACACACTCACCGAATACCTGCAGTGAAGTTTCTCCTTCAGATTGATGTCCACTACTAGAAATCACAGTCAGTACGTATAATCCTGAATCCTCCAGTTTCAGGTTCCAGAGCTCCAGAGCAAGAGTGTTTTTGTCAAAACCGGCTTTGTCTTTATATGCTTGGACTATTATGGCTGTATCAGGGTTTCCATTCAATATAAAAGTTGTTCCAAATTGCCAGGTAACTGTATTGATCTCTGATGGTAAATTATTAGGTGTGAACTTCACACTTCCTCCTACTGCTCCATTAGTCAGCTCAGGTAACTGAAGATCTTGACCAAAATGTTGACCTGTGGAGAAAAGTAACTTTCTTTATTTGTTTGTTTGCTAAAACACATACTATTGTTTAAGTTGAAATAATGTACAGTTCACAAGCATCTTAACTTAAAACAAAGAATAATGTCAGAGCTCTAATCTCAAAAGATCATCCAAATTGAATTAAAAAATATTTCTGACTTAAAATACACACAACATACAACAGCTTTTTACTATTAATTACTATTTTCACAAAGGTGGCACAGTGGCACAATGGTTCATTCTGGGCCATTCTTCTTCTTTGATGTTTAATGGCGGTTGGCATCCAACCATACCTGCCAACACTCCCGTTTTTCCCGGGAGTCGAGTCTCCCGTATTTTAGACCCAACTCCCGTAGTGTATTGTATCCCGGAAAACTCCCGGAATTCCTAGTATATCCTTTAGAGAGCACCCTTGAAACCCAATTTTCCTTATTTTTTTCTTTTAACTTTATCCCTCCCCCACTACTCCAACCTTCTGTTGAATTCTACATAAATATTTTCCTTTCTTCTCTTCATCCCAACTGTTCTGTCATTTTTTATAATTTTTAACCAAATTATTGATTTAGCTTCTGGTTTACTTATTGTTATGTGTATTTCAACATCTTTTCTGTTGCTGGTTTGCTTTGCTAAATTATTTACTATTTAATTTCCTTTAACACCAACATGTGCTGGTACCCATGTAAATTTTACCTTTACCCCCAATTGACATATTCGTGTGTAGCATTCAAGTATCTCATATACTAAGTCTTGTCTTGATTGCAATGTAAATGTTTCTAAACTTTTTAGAACAGCCCTGGAGTCTGAGCATATTACAACCTTATCAGGTCTGGATTCTTCAACCCACTGTAGGGCCAGCTATATACCCGTCAGTTATACTGTAAATACAGATAAATAATTAGACAATCTTTTTTGCATACTAATTCTCAACTACTCCAAAGGCCACCCCAGTTTGTCCATTTAGTGGGTTCTTTGACCCATCCGAGTAAATAACTAGACAACCCAAAAATTCCTCCTTCAAATATACAAACCACTTCACATAAATTAATCTACTCTCTCCCTTTTAAGTGACTATTTAATATCATCAAATCTAGGTTGTTCAAGAAACCACAAAGGCCTGACTGGCATTAGAACTGTTGGACTAAATTCTATTACCTGTAAACTCATCTCCTTCCTAATATCTTCACGTACCCAACCAAACTTAGATTTTTACTCCTTTTATGATTTTCCAAGTAGAGTGGGACCTATTATGCTGTTCCCTTCTTAAACCTAATGGCATCTCATCCACCCAGCTGGGCCAGTTGACGTTTGCATGTTCTTCCCGTGTTGGCGTTGGTTTCCTCTGGGTGTTCTGGTTTCCCTCACAATCCAAAGACATTCACTATATAATAATTGAATAAATTATAATAAATTATTTTATAATGTTTATAATAATTATTATATATTATTATTATAAACTATTATTAAATAAGGGCAACGCAGTGGCGCAGTAGGTAGTGCTGTTGCCTCACAGCAAGAACGTCGCTGGGTCGCAGGTTCGAACCTCGGCTGGGCTGGGTCAGTTGGCATTTCTGTGTGGAGTTTGCATGTTATCCCTGCGTTCGCGTGGGTTTCCTCCGGGTGCTCCGTTTTCCCCCACAGTCCAAAGACATGCAGTACAGGTGAATTGGGTAAGCTAAATTGTCCATAGTGTATGAGTGTGAATGTGTGTGTGGAAGTTCCCAGAGATGGGTTGCAGCTGGAAGGGCATCCGCTGCGTAAAATCGTGCTGGATAAGTTGGCGGTTCATTCCGCTGTGGCGACCCCGCAAGGGACAAAGCCGACAAGAAAATGAATGAATGAATTATTAAATAAATTGGCTGTAGTGCACAGCAAATTCATTAGTGTTAAATTTCAAGTGTTGTGGTAATTCAGAGTAAAGTGTTGAAATTCTAGAGTTAAATAAAGATGAAATAACCCTCTCAGCGTTAGAAGCTGATTAGCCTCCTTGTCATACAGAGTAACATGTATCTACCCTTGTAGATAACCCTTGTTTTCGAGAAACTAATCAGAGTGTCTGAAATCTCACAATACACCCTCATTCACTAGTCTCTAAATTAGTCAATTAGTTTGGTCCACTAGACAGAGTGAATGACCACTAATGAGTGAATTCAGACACCTGCTGTTGAACACCTGCTGTTAACAAGCACAATCACTGAAGGAATAAGAAATTAAAGGAAGAAATAAAATTACAAACACAGCCTCACACCAAACCAAGTGAAGTAAAACAGAGGATTAAACAATTCTAATAAATAACAGCATTAGCAGCTTCACTGATTACAGTTTGACTTCATTTCTGTAAGAATATTTGATAATTAACAGAGGTTTATATTTTTTATTGAAAATGTTTAATTTGACCTCACCATCATGGAGATCAGAGGCTGCTTTAGTTGAGCTCTTGAACCTTTAGTCTTCTCTCTTAATGTTTTTTGGCTGTTATAACTGAGTGTATCTAGAATTCATCAGTTATACCAAGAAAGGCAATGAGAAAACATACTGTGTGTGCTTAATTGTGATACATATAATTTCAGGTGTTTTATAAATTATTATTATTTTTTAAATTGCGAATATATTTTTATTAAAGCTTTTAGGGACAATACTGCTGGAGGGTCAACAAACAATTGGAAAAGAAATAATAAAAGTTATTGATTAGAGTGTCATGCACTGAATCTTAGAGCTCCAGCAGCACATTAATACACACAGACATCAAGAATCAGGATATGAACATCAACCATTGTTGCTAAAAAAAAAAAAAAAGCTGCATGATCCGTTCATGCCGCAATGCATGCTGGCTGCCAGCATGGTACAAAACTCCCAGCATGTATTGCAGCATGAATACATAATGCAGCTTTATGTTCTTAAAACTTCTTTCTTTGCCTTTATTTTATGTTGTTTTTGGGGTGTAATATTTCAGTAGATTGTTTTGTATTGTTCTGGGTTGTTTTTTATTTGATTTTTTGTTTGTCACCACTATTGAGATTCAAAGACTAATTGTTGATGTCTGTGTGTTTTTAAGTTCTTCCATAGATCAAACATTCTTATTATGAATGGTGTACTTAGACCTGATAAACAGTCATTGTTTGTTGAAGTTCCAGTGGTTTCATTTATGCATGTCATTATTTTCTCACACATAACTAACATGATATTGAATGAGATAATAAGTTGGTGAGGGTGGCTTTGATGTCATAGATAATCTCATCAGACTGATTCTTAAATTTTCTTTTGGCTTTTTATGCTATATAAATAAATTGTGTGATTATCACAATTAATTTTAGCAACCAAAATAAGAACTAGTTTTAAACTAAGAAGTTGAAGAGCCCAACTAAAGCAGACTCTGTCCTCCATCATGGTGACTTCAAATGAACAACAGAAATTTCATTAAGAGTTTTTGTTCATGTGACAGAAATAAAGTCAAAGATCAGTAATAAGTGAAGCTCCTGATGTTTGTGGATTTGTTTAATGATCTCTGCTGAGATCTTGAGAAATTACATTTTTATTGTGTAATTTGTTTTATTTTTATTTATTATTATTTTATTTAGAGTTTTATTCTCAGTTGATTTCATCTTTGGTTTTGGCTGTAAATTGTGTTTTTCTTTCCTCCAGTGATTCTGCTTGTTAACAGTTCATCAATAATTCTCAATTAACTTCATCACTGTCTGAGTGTTCAACCCTCTGTAGTGAGGACACTAGAGAGGATTTTGCTCCGGGATTTAAGGGGTTAAACGTGTTTGATAAAGAATACAGACTGTGGAATGTATTTTTAACAAAAATATTCTGTAAACTGAATTTACGAATGTGAAATGTTAAAAACAGTAGATTACTGGCAACCACAGCTCCCGGTATTTTTCCGTAAAATCAGTAAAAAAAAAAACTGAAATACAGACGTTTTTTGTGTCACCATTGTGGAGGATAGTAGCACATGTGTTCAAGTCAAAGATGAACTATGAGTATGCGATGTTATGCTGCATCTTATTTTGTTTAAATGTAACTGTGTGGTTACGAATGCAGTAAAAATCTGTTTGCTAATTGTAAACACAAATGAACACATTAGTGCATTGAGTGACTTTATGTTTTTGTGCACTAAGTTAAGATTTTGTGAACAGAACATTATATCAGTTCAAGAAATACGGTTAATTTAAACAGTTCTATAAAACTTCTGGCAACAACAGCTGCTGGTATTTTTCCGTAAATTTAACAGATATTTTACTCTATAAGAGTTTGCTAATTAACACTCTCTGAGTGTTGATAATGTTAACTCTTTCAAAAGTGTCATTTAAACACTTTTATAGTGGTTCCCATATAAACTCCAAGGTTTCCGCTACATTCATTCATCCGTGGCGGGCCGCCACGCCAAAATTTATCCCGCCACGGCTACATTACAACTTCTCTTTAAAAACATTTAGTCGTGTTTTTTATAGCGGGTTATAATCGCACCAAAACATATTAGAGGTAAACAGCGCAAAACTTTCTGTAACCGTAGTAGTGCTGTGCGCTATTTGTTCAACCCTTTAAGGTGACATGCTGACTGACTCTCTGACAGACTGACTGACAAGTGCGTGAGTCCAGCAAACACGGTGTAGCTTTCAGTTTAAGATGAACACAGTTTCCATAAATATACCTTATTGATAAAGGTCAATGACTCTGCATACAATGACTTTATCTTGCTGGAGTTTATAGCCGTTTCATTTTACTTCAGTCGACGCGTTAATGTCGGAAAACGCACCAAATCGCGCTTCAGCAGCGCTTACTGGAGAGCGCACGAGTAGATCTGCACTTGAACGTGTAAATTTGAGTGCGTGCAAGAAGTTCACGAAGAGAAAATCGGCGCGCAAGCAAAGAGATTCGCATGCTCTTATTACATGAATGCTATCTTGACTTGCAATACTGCGTGTAATATTTATCTTTGAAACAGTTGGCAAATCTATGTAAAAAAAGTCCTGCCGCCACTGCTGGAAAAAATCCTAGAGGAAACACTGAACTCTGAGGGAGTGTTATTTTTAACTCTAAGGTAGTTAAATCTACTATCTAAAATTTGCAGTGTACTGTAGTTTTTTACACATAAGGTGTGTTATATTACACCACAGATGTAAAATTCAAGTTATTCAAAGATATTTACATTAATTGCATTACTTTATTCACCCACTCGTTCCAAGCAGGATCGATCCGGCGATTCCTGCACAGGAGGTGAATGCTCTAAGGATAAGGCTATGGGAGTGAAGCTTTTGGGCTACGCTCGCCAGCTGGCCTTTATTACACACTATACTACAATATGCAGTGGTTTTCTTTAAAGGTAGTAGTATAAAATACACTTATACACTTTAGTATGGTTCAAAAGCTTTTTACTATTGTATTTTAGTTTAATTACTGGTGCGTGGGACCGGTTTAGTGCTTTGAAACAGAAATGTATGTAATCGACGTCTAATCACTCGCTATACAGTTTACTAACCCATGAGGATGTTTAAACCTTTGAATCAAAATTCAAAGTAGTCACGTGGGTATAGGTGAAAATGAAGCTTCGGACGTCACTGATCACGTGATGATGTCAAAACGAATCACGCTCCGGTACACTGCTTCAATGCGAGATGTATCATTTTTTTGATACATGCTTCGAAGCCTCGGTGTACGTCACATCACTAATAAAAATAAATAACTGTAACTAAGCATAAAAACCACTGCATTACTAGTCATTCAGAGCTTTAAAAAAAAAAAAAAAACATTCATCAGAGCAAAACTAGATTAATCTAATTACTGGCTTTCCAGCTTCTTCTATTTTTTTATTTATTTTTTGATATAACAAAAATGTTTTCTACACTGTGTTACAGCAGCTAGAAAAAGCTATATATGATGTAAAGCGTGAAGTAAAAAAATCTGAAACTTCTGTCAATATGGTAGGGGAGAGCAGGGCACAAAGTAAAGCAGGGTTAAATGTAACACAGAGTTTTAAGGTATTTGCTCAGGGTTAACCATGGCATGCTTCCGAGGTTTTCACCACAGTGTCGGCAGACGTCTTCCTGCCAATTATTGAAAAAGTTCGGCGAAATTTGGATAAGAAACACAGGAGAAACCATTTTTGCAGCATTAAAGTATTTTTTATTATAGTCAATATTTTTTATTTTAAAAAAATCTGTGAAAGTATAGTAAAATCACATATTGTTGTGATCACCGTCTTCTAGGCTAAAAAATGAAACCATTTTGAAAGACGAAAACAAACACACAGTGTAAAAAAAACACACAGTGACTGCTAGCCAGTTTTGAGGAAAACATGACATAGCGGGGTTGTTACAGGGTGTTACAATGAAGCCACACACTATTGGACACCAATTAAACCAACACAATATTTTTTTGAATTTTGAGTGTAATGTTGAGAACTTTTTAAATAAAAATGTTTTTAATAGAAAAAAATATATATTTTATTGCTAATAATGCAAATAAATGCATTGCATAATAATAGATAAATGGATAATAATGCAAATAGATTAAAATGTGTTTATTCAATAAACAAATAAATAAATAAGCATGCTATGTAGAATAAAAAAGAAATGAGCCAATTACTGAGAAAATAGTTACTATTTAAAGTAAACTGAATTTAAATTAATTGTGTGAAATCTGCCTTTATAAGCATGTGTTACAACTAACCCTCTGTCTGTTACAACTTGCCCCACAGGTGGGGTTGTAGTAACATTTTTACTCCTGGCACTTTTGGCAATACTGCACAAAAACCATAGGTCCGGCGATCATAATTTCAGTGCTCATGTGTAGAAGAGGCTTGTGTGTTGCTGGTAAAAAAATATGGTTTGTCTAACCCGATTACTTTGTTTATTATTTGACCAAAACCAAAAAGTGTTACTTTGTGCCCCGCTCTCCCCTATGCAAGTCAAATCGCTCAGTAAGAAGTGAATCTGCTGATGCTGTTTGTGGAGTTTAATGATCCTCTGCTGAAACTGAAGGTGTTTTATTTTAGTTAATTTTATATAATGCTGTAACTGAAGTCACTGTTTGTTTATTGATTCTCTTCAGTGATTGTGATTATTACAGCAGGTGTTCATCAGTGTCTGAATTCACTCATTTGTGTTCATTAACTCTGTCAAGTGAACTATATTAGTGAACTAGTGTACATAATGGTGAACAAGGGCACAAAGTGTGATTTCAAACACCGACATCAAATGTTAAATGAGTTCTGTTAATTCACAATTTACTGTTGTTGGTTACTTTCTCGAAAACAAAAATATTACCCAGAATGCACTGTTTTTAAAAGACTATTACTGTTTTAGCGGAAAAAACACTGTATTTTACTGTATAATCTGACAATTTTTACCAGCAATTTGTTTTACAGTGTAGGAGGAGTTTTTAATTAATCAATCAATCAATCAATCAATCAATCAATATTAAATTAAGTAATAAGTTGCTGCTGTCACAAAGATGTCAAAGAGAAGTCTTATAGTCTGCAGGAAGTGCTAATGAAGTCTTTCAAGAGAAGTCTTGAGCAAAGTCATACAGAGAAGTCTAACTAGTGATATATTTTGCACTGAAATATATGTATATTTTTAGGGGGTTGTGATACCTAAAGGTGGAGACAAATCTAATCAAAGCATACAACTGAAGTACAGGAAAAAGTACTAAAAAAGAGGTATATATGTAATGTTTTTAGCATTAATGAAAATCCTTCTACAGATAAGTTGATGTTTAGGCGAATGGCTGGAGTTTTAAATGTTTTAAAAAGTCAGAAATGTCTTGTGAAAATAGTATGTGTTTATTCATTTTCCTTTGGCTTAGTCCCTGATTTATCAGGGCTTGTCACAGCAGAATAAATTGCCAACTTATCCACCATTTGTTTTACACAGTGGATGCCCTTCCAACTACAACCCATTACTGGGGAAACACCCAAACTCTCATTCACACATGCACTCATATGGAATTGTGAACGAGGTCACAAAGTGTGATTTTCTGACATTTACTTTTGCCCGGTTGAAAATGCTTTCCCAGTCCTCCCCTGCCCAGAATGCACTGTTTTTAACAGAATATTACTGTTTTAGTGAAAAAAACATTATTTTACTGTAGAATCTGACCTTTTTTAACAGCATTTTATTACAGTGCAGGTTAGCCAAGTTATTGTATAACGATGTTTGTTCTGTAGACTATTGAAAAAATATATAGCTTAAAGGGGCTAATAATTTTGACCTTAAAATGTTTTTTAAAAAAATTAAAAACTGCTTTTATTCTAGCCCAAATAAAACAAATAAGACTTTCTCCAGAAGAAAAAGTATTATCAGACATACTGTGAAAATTATATATATATATATATATATATATATATATATATATATATATATATATATATATATATATATATATATATATATATATATATTATGTCTTAAACTAAAATCTTAAATTGTGACTTCAATAATGAATGGTTTGCTAAAAACGTTGTTCAGCAGTAACAAAATGACTGTAAAATTGCAATTTTTGCACCAAACTACCCACCATTTAAATAGTTTATTACTTTAAACACAACTTCAACAAAACATTTGATAATTTTATGAACAAGAAAAAGCCTCACCAAAACAGGCCAACATCCAGAGAGTCCATAATAAACCATGAGAAACCATCATGATCGAGCTCTCGTCTGTCAGAAACTACAGCTCAAATCATCCGAACTATTTACACTAGCTTTAGGTTAATGATAAACTGCTGATACAGATGAAGACAGAAAAATCACTGCGCCATCTAGTGCTGAGGTAAAGACATGATTTTTATTCGACCATGGTAATACTAACATCACAATTTTTTGATCATGGAAATTTGTAAACCAAAACTAAAATAATTTATTTATTATTGCTGCATTCGTCAATACTGTATTTACTAAGATGTGATGCAACAGGAATTTTCCATTACTAAGCACCATGGAACTGGATGATCTGGAGCCAGTGACTTTGGGTTTATTAAAACAGTCAACATATTGAACCTGGTCAAGGGACTAACCCACATACAATTTACCTATATAAGAAACCAGAAAATGACATACTTCTGTACACTCTACAGGAGCTGTAACTGGGGCAGAACCTTTTCAAAAGGTACATATTTGTACCTGAATGGTCCATAATAGTACCTCAAAGGAACTATTTAGGTATATTTGGGTACTAATATGCACCTTTTTGGCACCACTGTGGACTATTTGGGTACAAATATATATCTTTTAAAAAGGTACTGTCCCAGTGACAGCTCCTGTACCTTTATTAATGAGAGTGTAGGTGCTGTATTTATAATAATAAATAGCTAGGTTTTTGTTCAAGATTTTGTGCCCGATAATTTTTTTTGATGGTGTCCCAGTCAACAAATTTCCTTTGGCCCTGATCTGGCCCAAATCAACAGCTAAGATGTGGCCCAGATCAGTTAGTGTTCCCCGGCCCAGAACTGGCCCACATCCTTTTAGCCAGAACTGAACCAAAGTAGTGCCACAACTCCACCAAGCTTGAGCCAAGTAAAACATTTTTTATGTGGCCCAGATATGGGCCTTGTATTCAAGATTAGTAAGGCTGAGTTCTGTTGCCCTTATGTGGCCCACATGTGGCTGACCACATATACTGAGTAAATCACACAACAAATATTAAAATCAAATAGTTTAATCTTTAATCAATGCAAATTACATTCAGAGAAAACAATTATTGAACAAAATGTGGACAAATAAAGAGTTAGAAAACATTTTAACAACATACAAACAGAAAAATACAAAATAGAAATAAAAATAGAAATAATTGTTAAAGGGCCATGAAACCCCCTGTCTCAGCAGGGTGTTTTCACACCTCTGTTTTGAAAAAAGTCAGGAAAGTTGGGCGTGTCCAGCTCTGGGAGTGTGGGAGTGTCGGGGGAGGGAAAGAGGGTAGGATTTGCATAAAAGGGAGTTTCCATTTGGCCACGCGCTGATTTCACAGGCAAAACAAACATACAGAGGCTGATTTGATACCGCATGGCGAATGAGAGAAAAAAAATCCTCCGCATTTCTCTGTAACTTATGTACTCGGTAGGTAGCGTCAGAAAGCCGTGTGTGTATAGACTATCGTGTCACAAAATGCAGCGAAAATCCTGCACGACGGGAATAGTTTGTGTTTACATGTTTACACTCGGAGAGCAGCATTTACAGCGGATCTTTCAGTGTATAATATTGTACTGTAATATTGCAGTGATATTAACATACTGTAAACTTGGTAACTCAATCATTTTGACTATGGTATGTCTTTAAAAACTGAAAGAGCTCTGCTAACCACGAACTAACTTTGCAATCTGGGTTAAACAAAGGGCACTGCACTCTGCAAACACACTTACCAAATCTGTAGACTTACAATCAAACTGGAGCTGTGTCTTTTTAATAAAAGTAGACGAGCGGCAAATCCGGATTTCACCATTTCCAGATGCGAAAAACTCTCGGGTAAAAATGTTCCTTACAAACGCGTTTCTGTCGCGTGTCGCGTGCACTGTAATCCACACGCGAGTCCAGCAGCTCTCTCATAGAGGGAAAATGAAAACAAAACCTTCGTTGAAGCACAACAATAAACGCAACACCGACGACTCGTGTCTCCAAATTCTTGTTCTTTCACTTGTTTTGGCAACACAACGTGGCGTCTCTCTGCCGTCTGAACGCTGTAAACAATCTCCGGAGCTATGCATATTAATGAAGTTTCACGTCATACACAATAGAGCGCGCTGGTTGGTTTGAAGCACGTCTTTCTCATGAATTAATGCAGCACACCCAGATACGTCAGAATGTCCGCGAAAAGACAGAGCCAGTCTCCAGGCTGGATTTACACCTATGTATCTCATGGCCGTGACGTAGCTTCAAAAATTCGTTTCAAACCGGAAGAACGAATTTGCTCAAAATAACGCAAAAACAACCAATTTTCACTTTTTAGTGCAATATATGTGTCCTAATAGTGTTTATAGCAGCGTGGGACACATATATGACTGTCAACAGCTCAAAAAATGTGTTTTGGTGTTTCGTGACCCTTTAAAGGTTATATATTTGATGCAAAGATGATATAATACATACATAAATGCATATAAATGTACATAGGTTTTTTTATTTTATATATATATATATTGGTCAAAAGTTTGGGGTTAGTATGATTGTTAAATGTTTTAAACTAAGCTTCTCCTGCTCACCAAGGCTGCATTTATTTCATTAAAATACAGTACAAATTGTGAAATGTTATTGCACTATAGACCTTTTTCATGGAACGCCAAATTACCCATTATGCTTTGCGTGTATGCGCAAGGAGAATGCTAAGAACTTACGGTCGGCAGCTGATGCTTGTAAACGGTCACATTTGGACAGCTTTGAAACGACAGTTTTAATCTATTTTACCTGCTTTTATCATCTTTGAACTAATACTGTTGTCGATCAGCGCCACCTCCTGGACTGATCATTTAAAAAAAATGTGATCTAATACGATGGCTGAGGCATTTTCCACTCGTTGACAGACGGCATCTTCTGCCGTTTAAATCAAGCCTCGTCATCGCTAAAGTCAACAGTTTCTCTTTCTTTCAGATATATAACCAACCCAAACAAATATAGCTCACCAAAATGTTTGACACACACACGTAGCCTACTGTACAGTCCCACTAACACACTGATTTAAAAACTGTGACAAAGTGAAAATAAAGTGACGTTTTGAAATGACAGGAAAAACACAAACCGTGGTAAATACAACAAACTAAATGAAACATAAACGGCTCGCGATTAGAATGAACAGCAAATCAGCCAGCACAGCATCAGTAACAGACTTTTATTGGTCATTTTTATAAATTGCATGACTTACACACCTGTTAAGTTTCATGCCAGTAATCTGGGTTTGCCCTATGATGCAGTGAAGTATTGCGTGCGTGTGTGTGCTAAAGAGCCGCTGAGCTAACAGCTGACAGGCCGGGGAAACACGCACACATTGTATTTCTGACGGCAGACATGTGAACTAGGAGAACGTTTTTCTCTCGCGCTTGAACCACATCTGACAGATTATAACGGCTTTAACACACACCTTTCAAAGTTGTGTCACCAAAACACTCCGTAATCCACTCAAAACGCTATTGAAACCCATTTTCGGAGCGCAAATTACCAGTTGTAATAACACTGTAAACGGAAGTTAACCATTCACCGGAAGACGCTGGTCGCTATGGCGGCCTCAATGCAGCAGCCATGAAAAAGGTCTATAAAATAACTGTTCTAAAGTAGTTTATCATTTAAATGAATCCTTTATTCCAGTGATTTTAAAGAAGAATTTTTAGCTTTATTTCTCCAGTCTGTAATAGATTACAGAGGTAAAAAGTAAATAGATTAGTAATAGATTACTTCATGTAAAAATTAGATTACTAATTACTTTACTTTGAAGTGACTTTTAAAACATAAAATATAACTATAAAAATACAGAATAAACTGCAGCTCTTTCTGTATTTTAATATTCACTGAAAAACATTACAATGGGTTGATCAAAGAAGCTTGACATATTCAAAAGACATAAAGAGTTCACTCAAAACTTAAAATTCTCTCATCATTCACTTGCTCCAAACCTGTTTGTCTCTTTTTTTTTTAACACAAAAGAAGACATTTAGAAGGAAACTGGATACCTGTAACCACTGACATCCATAATATGAAAAAGCACTGCCGTGTTTGGATGTTCTGTGTTTGTCTGAGGTAATTAGTCTACAGAAATGTATATTCCATACAAAGCCTGAAGCTGATCGGTCAGTTCTTGCTGTGTGACTCGTGGTTTACAACTAGGTGAGCTTGGGAAATGTGAGCGCGCACAATATGCAATCCCAATGTGATCCCGCGTGCGCTAAAGATGCAATATGTGAACGGCCCCATAAGCAGCTTTTCTTCACATTCAGAAGATTCCTTCACTCCCGATCCTGCTCAAAAGTCCAATTTAGCCCGTTTAAGCTGAGTTGGGCTGCCGTGTTTCTGGGTACCGGTGTCCTCCTTGGTGACGAGTATTGTCGTAGAATGCCTTCTGTTCCAGTGCTTGAACAAGTTGCTGGTCGAGTTAAAAGCAGTGGAAAGTTCTTTAGAGACTGGACATAGACTGCATTTCACAGAAATATTTTTGTTTTATGCTCAATGAGGGGAGTGAGGGGATTCTGTCTGACAGCACCTGCAGTGAAGAAGAGTTTAAATAATATGATCAGCAATACAACCTGGAGGTACAGCTGCAAAATTACAATACAAATCAAAATGCTAAACTGTGTGGTGAAACCAAATACATGTAATCTGTTACATTTTTAAATATTCATTCAAATATTATATATTTTCAAATACTGACCATTTTCAAACTCGTTGTTTTTTTACCGATTACACATTATTTAAACAATTGCTATAAATTGTTAATGATAAATATCCCAGTTAAGTTTAAAATCAGTTTAAAATTTTCTGCAAATCTAAAGTGTTCCAGCTTTGTGAACATTAACCCAAGCACTAGTTACTAGGTCTTTATCTTCTGGCCTGCAGTTGACTTAAATTTTTAGCCCACATTGCCTGGATCTCATTTTTGACACTCTTAGGGTTTTGACACATTGGGCTATGTGTACAGATTTTTAGTGGCAGGACTTTTTTTTGATATTTGGACTAGAAACAAGGAAAAAATAAGAAAGGCATTTTTAAAGTGTATTGACTAAATTAAATGATAAATAAAATACATAAATAAATTTAAAAAATCCCAATTTGCCAAACACTTATGTTGCCTTTGTGTTTCGCATTAGCACTGTTATAGCTGAATATGTAATGAAGTTCACATAGTTCCAAACCTTTATGAGTTTCTTTCCTGAGCTAAACACAAAAGATGATATTTTGAAGAAAGCTGAAAACCTGTAACCATTGACTTACATAGTAGGAAAAACAAATACTACTGAAGTCAATTGTTACCGGTTTTCAGGTTTCTTCAAAATAAATTATTTTGTGTTCAACAGAAGAAAGAAATTAAACAGGTTTGGAACAAGTGAAGGAAAAGTAAATGATGACAATTACAACTTTTGTGTCCTTTTAACTGTTTAAACGATCAAAACAGAGCTAACATAGGTTAATCTTTAAAAACCAAACTATTTACACATGCAATAATAGTATTTTTACATTTATATTTGAGCAACTTAATAACTTCTAAACTTTTCGCTCTTATTTCTTTAGGATCAATACTGTAATCATGGTTGCTCTTAATCTATTGTATAAATTTAATATAAATGAACGTACTGTGGTTGAAGTGACGATTTCAGAGATTGCATCGTGCCATTATCACATCTCTATGATTAAATGCTTTCTAAGTGCTGTCATTTTTGTTGTCCAGTTTGTTTTTAAGAGAAAAGGTCTCTTCTTTTAAACTGAACCCAGAGGAGCTGAAAACTGTCTCCGTTACAGCGCCACGCTGGTCAAACCAGGTTATTGAAATCAGTTACATTACATTTAATGATATCAAATGACCATTAGACAACACAAATTTGTTGATTCATAAATGTTTGTTGTTGAGTTTCGGCTCTATATTGTACAGAAACGTTATACCCATATTGTTTGTTTATTTTACAATTATAAGACAACTTTTCTATTGGCTTCCACTATCAGGCCTAATGGGATCGCTTTTATTTTAAACCTTACTAAACCACACTAAAGCGTGACTGAACATTTACACAAATTGATATTTATCTCTAATAAATAAACCGTATTCTGTCATAATTGGAAATTGGTAATAACTTTAATGCTAACGTTAATTTAAACAGCAAACTGTTGGAGCGCTAACGTTATGTAAACACCACGTTTAAAGAGGAAAATATTATTCAACTCGACGCATTTCTTAATTAAATGAATAACTAATCACTCAATGAGTCCTAACTCTTATATTTAATATTGAATATGTAAGTAAACTCACTTTAAATGCCAAATTATCACTTACCTGAAGCAAATGACAGGGGGGAAGAATGTCAAACTCGCACAGAAGTCTTGGCAACTGAAGTGTGGCGTGGCAGATGTCTGCTAACGATATACACCTGTGTTCAGTTTCGCGTGTTTTCCAAATGCAATCCCAAAGTCAGCCAGAAGTCGATGTTTACCGATATCAGCCATAGCTGAGCCTTACTAGGATCTTATGTGTTTTTTGTTATCTGGCCCACATACTGCAAAAGGAGCCGTGAACCAGAAGAACATTCCCGCCTATTCTGAATGTATGCCAAAACATATATGGTAATAATCTGGCCCATATCTGTTCAGCCATGCCATACCTACGCCACATGTGCCAGCTATCACCCACATTTGGCCCAAATGTTCTTGCTATCTGGGATGCTTTTAGACAAAACTCAGTACAGTTTAAATAAAAGCCAGCCTTTTCTTAACTAGTTTGAAAAAGTGTAATCTAATGTTTTACCACTTTTAAATTGTTTATTTTGTCAAAAAAATCGTCTCAGGTTACGTATGTAACCATGGTTCCCTAAAGGGAACGAGACGCTGCGTCTCTATTAGGAGACACTATTGGATACAATCCCTCTCTTATAACCTCCTGAAGCACAGGTGAAACCAATCCAATTTAATTGGCGGGACCGTGTGTGTGTGTGTGTGTGTGTGTGTGTGTGTGTGTGTGTGTGTGTGTGTGTGTGTGTGTGTGTGTGTGTGTGTGTGTGTGTGTGTGTGTGTGTGTGTGTGCGTGTGTGTGCGTGTGTGTGCGTGTGTGTGCGCGTGTGTGTGCGTGTGTGTGTGTGACGTCAGACCGAGAGGTATAAAAGCACCACGGAAGCAAACAACTTCAACTTCAAACCTCTCGAACGAAGCGCACCAGGCATGAAAAAGTATGGCAAAGCGACGCAGTGCCTCGTTCCCTTTAGGGAACCAATGGTTACATACGTAACCTGAGACGTTCCCTCCAGGGAACTCTACGCTGCGTCTCTATTAGGAGACACTATGGGAACGCTATCCCAAACACGCCATAGTTTGATTTGCCAGGTATGAGTTCTCCTAATTCAAGAAAAGATACTGGTTCTCAAAGTAGGATCCAGATCTAATTGATAAAAACCTTTTGAAGGTGTGCAGGGTAGACCACGCTGCTGCATTGCAGATGCCAGGCATACACTGGCCAGAATAAAGAAGGCTTTTGAAGCCGCCATACCCCTGGTAGAACAGGCCCTTATTATCTCTGATAAAGAACGGTTCAGGGCCTCATAAGTCAGTGAGATAGCCTTGACTATCCACCGGCTCAGCATCTGCTTAGACGCAGGTGCCTCCATGTTAGGTGGGACATACACAATGAATGATTGTTACATTGAACGCCATCCAGACGTATGATGTATGCATCTAACGCCTGCACTGGGCAAAGCAGATTAAGCGCCTTTGATCTGCGTCATAAAGGGTGGAGGATTAAAGACCAGCAGCACCTTAGGTCGAACCACCTCAGTGGAGACCTTAAAGAAGTACCCTGTTCTGGGGTACAGGAATGCTCTCACCATGCCAGGTGAGAATTCCAAACAAGAGGGAACTACAGACAGTACTTGTAAGGCCCCGTTTACACTAATGCGTTTTCGTTTTAAAACGCATAAGTTTTGCTATGGTTACGCCATCCGTCCACACTATGCCAGAGTTTTCGAGCCCCGAAAACGGAGCGTTTTGGAAACGCTGGAGAGGCCGTTTTCATTCTAAAACGCTGCTGCTCCGTCTCAGTGTAGATGGGGGAAAAAGGAGACATCTGAAAACGGAGGCGTGGCTGCAGACATTCGCCTATCTTCCTCAATATTAAGTAGCCTACGCACAGTTCAGTCTTCATGCTCTCCGTGTAAGTTCAGACCTCGCAAGTTTGATATGGAAAACAAACTCCCGAGTTTGTGCTTTATAAAGTCATTCCCATCACCCTGGCTATGCTGTTTCACTATCTTGACAATAAAATGAAAACATGATGTGAGGAAGTGCCTAATTTCACTTTGATATTAGCAACTTAACAGACAGCAGAAATGTTGAGGCGTCGTGTAGCTGCATGATATGATCGTCATCTTCAAGCATATTTATAACAAAACGGAGCCTATAACAATACTGCCTCCTTTCATTTTCATTGAAAATACGAAACCTCTCTTTCATTGAATATCCGTTTTAATGATCAATAATGGCCATTATAAAAGTATAACGTGCAATAAGTTTATACAATAGAGAAAATAAAGGCAAACAATCAGTCAGATGTGCAGAATCGGTGTCCGTGGTTACATTAATTATATTAACCTAACTTATCTTTGCGCTCAGCCAAAACACGTTACCTGATAACAAGTAATAGATTCAAAAGACCAAAGTCGGGGAATATGTCGTCAGATATAGACAACAAGATGAATTAAATATCACGTTTAACAAATATAGTGAGATTAGATCCAGCGGTAGATCCGTGATGAACAGTCCGAC
The DNA here is from genome assembly GCA_903798195.1 of Danio kyathit. Lineage (NCBI taxonomy): Eukaryota > Metazoa > Chordata > Actinopteri > Cypriniformes > Danionidae > Danio > Danio kyathit. The sequence continues at coordinate 28,219,854 of LR812534.1, forward strand.
TTGCACAGCTCTCATGTGGGTGTGTGTGTTCAAAGCACGCTGCAGTGCATGCCAGAGAGTGTGTGTGTGGTCACGTGATGTGCGCTTTCACCGTTTTAATGTAGACGGAGAGCTGTTCAGAAACGCTGGGTGAAACGCTAGTGTGGACGCGGATCGTTTTCATTCTAAAACGCTGTTTTAAAACTAAAACGTACTAGTGTAAACGGGGCCTAAGACTCCTACTCTTTTGAGAGAAAGAGGTAACGCTTTCTTTTACAACCCGCAAAGTACCGTGTAAGTACCGTGTAAGTACAGTGAAATAACGGTGTACTTTTAGTATAAGTATAATGAATGTATGTGTAGGTATAAGGGAACAAACTGTAATGCTTGGGTAATAAGGGGGTAACAACCAGATATTCAACACTAAAAGTACCGCGTAAGTATATTGAATTTACGGTGTACTTTTCTATAAATTGCAAAGGAACAAACCCTAATGTTTGGGTAATAAGGGGGTAACAATAGGATATTCAACACGCAAAGTACTGTGTAAGTATACTGACTTTACAATGTACTTTTCTATAAATTGCAAATGAACAAACCATAATGTTTGGGTGATAAGGGGGTAACAATAATATACTAAACACGCAAAGTACCGTGTAAGTATATTGAATTTACGATGTACTTTTCTTTAAGTATTGTTTACATATAAAGAATTATACAAGGGTGGTGACAACCTAATGCAACCTGCAAACACATGAGTAAGTGCAATAATAATAGTACCCTTATTTTTGGGTTTTATATGGGGTGTTTAATGAATAAAAGGTTTGCAACCCGTGAAATTATAAAACCCTATTGTATACTGTATGTATTTTAAATCTGCAATTCAATATAAAAACATATTTCTATACACAACTTACCTTATGAATGTTTCGTCGATCTCACCACAGCAGGAATGTCTGAACATCACTATCAACAAATAACTTTGCATGATATAGCTAGACCTACCGTCAGGGTTCAGTGCAGATTAAAACAGGCTAGCATTACTGCTGTTTGCAGGAGGGGTGGGGGGTCTTACTGTTCAAATATACACTTGTGCGTTGAAGTCCAGCTTCTTTCCCCCTTGTTCCCTGTGTTTAAGGGTAAATACAGTATTTGTTCCCCCCTTGTTCCATGTAGTTAAAGGGTAAATACCGCATTTGCGGGTTGTAAATTAAAGTGAAGCATTGTTCCCACCTTGTTCCCCCCTTGTTCCCTGTAGTTAAAGGGTAAATACCACATTTGCGGGTTGTAAATTAAAGTGAAGCATTGTTCCCTTCTTGTTCCCCCCTTGTTCCCTGTAGTTAAAGGGTAAATACCACATTTGCGGGTTGTAAATTAAAGTGAAGCATTGTTCCCACCTTGTTCTCCCCTTGTTCCCTGTGTTTAAGGGTAAATACAGTATTTGTTCCCCCCTTGTTCCCTGTAGTTAAAGGGTAAATACCGCATTTGCGGGTTGTAAATTAAAGTGAAGCATTGTTCCCACCTTGTTCCCCCCTTGTTCCCTGTGTTTAAGGGTAAATACAGTATTTGTTCCCCCCTTGTTCCCTGTAGTTAAAGGGTAAATACACATTTGCGGGTTGTAAATTAAAGTGAAGCATTGTTCCCTCCTTGTTCCCCCCTTGTTCCCTGTACTTAAAGGGTAAATACACATTTGTTCCTCCCTTTTTCCCTGTAGTTTACAGTGTAAGTCTTGAAGGTAGTGAAATAAATATACAAACACACAATATATTTCTTTACTTTCTAACCTTTATTTTACTAAATAGGGATTTTGAAACACTTCATCTTAATCAAACATGGTCTCGTCTATCATTGCCTATACTCATTCATTCATTTTCTTTTCGGCTTAGTCCCTTTATTAATCTGGGGTCGCCACAGCGGAATGAACCGCCAACTTGTCGTTTTACGCAGATGATGCCCTTCCAGCTGCAACCCATCACTGGGAAACATCCATACAGACTCATTCACACACATACACTACGGACAATTTTAGCTTACCCAATGTCACCACATGTTTTTGAACTTGTGGGGGAAACCGGAGCACCCGGAGGAAACCCACGCTAACACGGGGAGAACATGCAAACTCCACACAGAAATGCCAACTGACCCAGCCGGGCCTCGAACTAGCGACCTGCTTGCTGTGAGGCGATTGTGCTACCCACTGTGCCACCGTGCTGCCCTGCCTATACTCAAACAACAAAATAACACATTAATTCCTTCCCCCTTTTTCTGGCATCTCTTGCTTGGCTTCCTTTTTTCTGCTCTTCTCCGTAGCTTCCACTGAGGACTCTGATGGTGAGTGGCTGATGGAATCCCATGGGTCTTGCTGCTCTGCATTTAATATAAAAAATATGAATAGATATAAAGGCTTTTAGCAAGCTATACATGTTCCTTTCGCTGTTTAATATATTTGTCGGTGTTGGTTGTCCAACAATTTCACACACTAAACATTTACAGATACCATATGGATACTATACATTTCTATTAAACAAAACTACTATCATCAAACCATATGGGAGATTGTGATAATTTATAGTGATAATAATTCAAGCACAGAGGGGAAAAGTTTAAATGTACATGCAGGCATTGTAGACTTTGAAGTAAAGATTATTTGCAGTTCAGTATATATTTAAATTCTGTGTTACTTAGTAATTGGTGTAAATTTTAGGTTTTGGGTGAACTACCCCTAAGGTTAGTTTTTGATTAAGTAAATGTCTTAACCCATCATTAGTTCTTAATAAAGTAATAGATTACATAATAGTATGGTTGATGATGTACTGTTATGGACCCTTTTTACATTTACGGGTTTCTCAGCAGCGAGTGCAGTGAATCGGAAAAATCAACACATATTTTTTATCTTTTTTCTCAAATAAAATAAAAACTTTACGATGGTGTTTTCTCGACATTTACAAAAAGAAAAAAAATAGTGTGAAACTGATAACGGCACCAAGAAGAGAGAATAACATCTAATTCACTGTCCTGCCCATAGACACTATTTGAAACACCTCCCATATTATGTAATTATATGCAAACATTATGTAATACATACATAAATACAAATAAATGTTATTTATAAAAGATTAAATATTAAAAACTCAAGGATTTCAGATGCTGATGACTGTTAAACTCGTCATAACAGTATTGTGAAAATGGTACAATGGTTAAAAATGGGAACAAACATCAGATAGAAACAAAAAACCTAAACAAACACTTCTATGGACATAATGTCATAAAAATACTTGTTTTAAGTAAGTTAATGTTACAGGCTGCGAGCGCAGACTGTCTCTGAGAATCACTTAACGGTGTTTAACTATAACATGACATCTTGAAACTGTATTCGTGTTTGTTAAGTACACCCATCGTAAATTTATCAGTCATATACAAACAGACAAAGTAAATGTCGTGTCTGTGTCTGTTCTAATCGCAGATTTTGGAATTGTACCATCGTAAAATTACGAGTACGCTCCGTTTTCCTTTACGATTTTATAATTACAGATGCGTGAATTTTATTTACGCACGAAATCTTTATGACAGTGATTTTATTCCATACTCTCACACACACACACACACACACATAAATCGTGCGTGTCCTGATCCGTGATAACACAAGGACACGGGGAGCATGTGTGTGTAAGTCAATGTCTTAAAGTTATGTCTTATCGTAGTGCCTTATCAGTGCTTGTAAGTAGGAAACAGACTCATGCGTCTGAGTGAAGAATGAAAAAGCTGAAGTTGTTTGCTTCCGTGGTGCTTTTATACCTCCCGGTCTGACGTCTCACACACACACACACGCACACACACGGTCCCGCCAATTAAATTGGATTGATTTCACCTGTGCTTCAGGAGGTTATAAGAGAGTTATTAGGCTCGTTTGAGGTGGCCAAAATCTGCGCAGAATCGATCGCCGGTGATCACCGCAAGATGCATGCCGGTTAGAAATGTGTCCGAGTTGCGTCCGCCTGGCTCTGATGTCACGCTGACGTGCGCCAAAAAACTCTCGCGATCGCGAGGCGGGTACCTCGGATTGAGCAGTCGGCAGCAGTTGCTCTCAAAAGACTGCGCCCACTAAAAGCATCATGGGAAACGGCTGGCTGACGACACAGCTGAATGCTCATTGGATGAGACTGACAAACTACACGTTATTCTCTATCTTGTTTTTACTAAGATTTATCCTGGCTTTGTATACCTTTTTTGTATTTTCGTTGATAATGAAAAAAAAGTCATAAAGAGCATTACATATGTTTATTTATTTAGATTTACACGCAAACAAAAACAAAACACACCTTTGTAAAAACCTAATGTGACCTGTCTAACATAACTAAATGTTACATATAAATAATTAGGATGTGCATGAGCTGTATTTTATTTCTCTCTCAGTTTAAAGTTCTGTTTGTTGTCATTTTCACTTTTTTGTATGTTTGTGTGAATTTTGTATTGTAATTTTTATGCAACGTTATTGCATGAAAGTCAATCCAATACATGCATATATGCATACATGAGGTAATCAGACTGTTTTGCCATTATGCCTCATCTTTGTGTGGTTTCATAAGTGAAAGGGGTGTAGTAAACAAAACAAAACACACACACATGTATGTGAAGTCAAAAGTCATGTTTAATAGATCAAGAACATTTTCCCAGCATTTCCTACAGCCTATAGTTTTTATTCTGAAGAAAGTCTTAGGCTGTTTATTTTAGTCTGGCTGGAGTAAAAGCTGTTTATAGGCCTAATAAGCATGTCAATATATTTAGCCCCTTTATAACTTCTTTATGTCTGCAGAACAAACCACTGTTGTCCAATGGCTTTCCTCATTTATCTTTAACATAATTAATCTATAGTTGACTCTTTAAATTGCACTTTAGGCTGAAGACTAGTATCTTGCAAAAAAACTTTATGTAAAATATATAATATAATATTGTCATCATGGCAAACAGTAGACAAAAGAGTTAGTAGAAATTAGTTTATAAAACTGTTGAAAACAAAATCTGTTAAACAGCATTTTACATATTTGATGCAATACCATTTCTTTAAACTTCACAAGAGGGCTAATCATTTTGTCTTTAGTTGTATTTACCTTTATTTTCTTCTAATGCCCTCTATAGAAAGTCTGAAATGACTATAGAAATGGACCACTTGTTCAATAAAATGCCAAATTCTAGGGACATTCCTAGCGAAACAAATAAATAAACAAACATTTGTCATGACCTGTTACTCAAAAGCATCTTGCTATAGTTACTTAATTTATAATATAGCCAAATGAGATTTCTTGAAAGCTTTCTTGCTGTATAAGCTGTTTTTTTGTCATTCTTTTAACATTTACCACTGTTGAATATACAGATTTAGATTTTAAATAAACCTTTTTAAGTAATGAGCTGTTCATCTTCTGTGATTGTGACCATCTTTTTGTAAAAACAGTGATATTGCAATTGCATCCACTCCCACATTAAAAAAATACTACAGTAATTTATAGGAATACTGTAGTGTTTTTGAACCATATTATAAAAATAGCCTATTTAAATTCTATAGTTGCTCTGGTATCACAACAACTAAACATAACCCAATACTGAAAAAACGTGTTCAAAAACACTATAATATTTACTATAAATCACCATAGTATATTTTAATGAGGTCATTCGTCCGCGATAGAAAACGCGAACGCGATCTCCACCACAGGTGACGTTTACAGGTGGCAAAACGGCGAGATTCGGGAGGTGTCCGACTTCTGATGTCTTTTTTGAGCCCTCCTCTTACTGCAGCTGCCTGCTCTCGTCTACAATGCAGTCAAGGCAAGGCGCACCTCAAACGGTATCTCATAGTGTCTCCTAGAGACGCAGCGTAGAGTTCCCGGAAGGGAACCTCCAACTATCAAATATATTTATTAAGATTTCAAATCATAATCAGTCTGAATAAAACTAATGTCAATATCCAAAATATATTTTTATTATTTTAATCTGTTTTATGGGGTGGTGCGGTGGCGCAGTGTCTAGCGCTGTGCCCTCGCAGCAAAAAAGTCGCTGGTATGAGCCTCGGCTGGGCCAGTTGGCATTTTTGTGTGGAGTTTGCATGTTTTCCCCATGTTCGTGTAGATTTCATCCAGGTGTTCTGGTTTCCCCCACAAGTCCAGAGGCATACTGTAATACTGGGAAAGCTGAATTGTCGTAGTGTATGTGTATGAGAGTGCAAAGGGCATCCGCCGCGTAAAACATGCTGGATGAGTTGGCTGTTCATTCCACTGTGGTGACCCCTGATTAATAAAGAGAGTAAGCCAAAAAGAAAATGAATGAATGAATGAATGAATGTATAATCCATTTTAAACTAGCATGTTTAAAAAGGTTTAATGTTCACTGAGTGTTTAATGAGTTAATCAGACAAGTGAGCAGACATTTCAGCAACAACAGCACATCAAATATTTATTCCTTGTTGTATTCAGATTTTAATAATTATTAAGCACAAATACTTAAAAAATCCAGTTTTTGCAATGTCACACTACAGCATGTGCTCTTTACAAAAAAGCTAATTTCATTGTACATTTATTATAGATAAAAACAGTATTATATCAATCACAATGTTTGGTAAGGATAAAGAACATGATTGGAAATAAGATAATTCAACTCATTAATAACCTCAACCTACATTAATAACAGTCACACAGCATTTCTTATTAGCAGAAGTATGGTGTGAATCTGAGGATGATTGTCAGTTTCTGCAAATAGAAAATTCAATACCAGATCTATAAACTGCTGAAATACGACAATACATGTCATTTGCAGTAGATGTTTAAGTGTCTTTACTTCTTCACCTGCGTACAGGAGGAGTGTTTGATACCTGAATAGAGAAATTATGCAAATATGTTATAAAAGTAACCGGTCAAATGATTTCCTTATTGCAGAGCTTCATCTACCGAATAAATAAGACTCAATTTATGACCACACATACTCTATGACGTTCTGCTGACTGCTGTACTAGATTAATTATTATAAAACTGCTCACCTGAGGTTCAGGAGCTCGTGGCTTGTTTAAAACTCCATGTTTTAGATTTTCATATTCACTTTTATACTCAACATTCTCATATGTTTGAGTTTCGCTGATCTTCTCCAGATTCATAATATTTTCTCTGGCTTTCTGGGAATCATTGATTTCTTCATAGTGCAAGTCCTACAAACAGTTAGTTTTGTTTAAATTACAATATCAGATTGGATTAAGTAGCATGCTAATATTTAAATCACAAAACAAACATGGCTATTGTGTGGTGTAATGGTAATCTGAAAGGAATCTGAAAAAAACCAGTGTGACTATCTATAGTTTTGTTTCTAATTTAACATCTTTGAACAGTATTTTGAGAATTTTTTTCTGTTTGAATTGACTGCAAAATACACTTATTTGTCCTTCTATAAAAACCATAAACATTGTTATTATGTTTATAACATAAAAGATTTATAAGAGTCAGAAGAGAAATTATGATCTCATTTACTGCAACTAAAAAGTGCTTTTCCTGTTGGGGATTATATTTCATTTGACATCAGATTTACAAGACAGGTGTTCATTTAATAAATGGATTAAAACTCTGTTGTGTTGAGAAAAAAAAATGAAATTGCAAAGTCACTCACAGGCTCCTGTCCTCTTTGTGCTGCTGTTTAAAGAAAGCAAAAGAGTTTAAGTTTAATACTGACAGAAATATGACTGAATACACTTTTGAACAGATCATTTGAAATGGTATGGTCATTATGAAAGATTCTGGCTGCAGACCAACATGCACATGCACTATTAGACACATGTGCTTTAAGTGTCTGCACTTTACCCCACCTTCAAAGTTACTATCCATGAGGACTTCCTCTGCGCTCACCACTATATTTGTGTCTAATACGTTCACACTCAAAATCACAGCAAAACTAAATGAGGCTGAATGAAATTGGTATTTCATATACATGATATTTATTACTAAAGCACAAAATCAACATGGACACACACGCGCACACACATGCACACACATACACGTGCAGTTGGCTGGGTAAAAAGCAAATAATACATGTGGAAATTGCATTTTTTAACAATAAATCTAATCTTTTTTCTTTAACTTCAGATGGCAGTATATTATTTCTAAAGTATAAACTAATACCATAAACCTTTTATATAAAATTCAGGTCAGAATTTTGTGGGTTTTGTATTAAATAATATAGTATTTATTATAGTATTAATAAATAATAAGGGATTTTTGTATTAAATAAAAAATCATAAAACAAATTAAGGTGTAATTGCATGTTTGTGTAGCAAATGCATAAAAAAAGTTCAAAATATCCACACAAACACTACATAAATGCAAAGTTCAGAAGTGACCTTAAAAAATTACATATAGTTTACCATATAGAAATGTATATTTCCCTATGTAATCGTAAATATTTGGGTTCAGGAGGACCCCAAGGAAACTTTTTTCCTGAGCTGCTCTAGGGTTAATAATAATAATAGCCTCATAGCAAGAAAGTCACTGGTTCGAGCACCGGCTGGGTTAGTTGGCATTTTTGTGTGGAGTTTGCATGTTCACGTGGGTTTCCTCCGGGTGGATCAGCTAAATTGTCCGTAGTGTATGTGTGTGACTGGGAGTGTATGGGTGTTTCCCAGTGATAGGTTGCAGCTGGAAGGGCATCCGCTGCGTATAACATATGCTGGATAAGTTGGCGGTTCATTCTGCTGTGGCGACCCCAGATTAATAAAGGGACTAAATTGAAAAGAAAATGAATGAATGAATGATAATAATCATAATATTACATTTATTTTATATAGCGCCTTAAAAAAACTCTCAACAAACAAACAAGCATTAAATATACAACAATGATAAACGATAAAAACAGAGGAGTTCAAACAAAAATGTTTTAAGTAAAGATTTAAAAATAGCAAGAAACAGTTGGGAGATAATGCCACAGTTCAGGAGCATAATAAGAAAAAGCTCTGTCATCTCTGGATTGCAGACAAAAAGAAGACCACACTGAGAAGATCGTACATATCTTGTATGGGTGTAGAGTGTTAAATGATCTGCCAGATATTGTGGTGCAAGTTTATGCAAGGTCTTATAAGTTAGCAATATTTTTTTTTAATTTATGCAATACTTCACAAGCACCCAATGTTTGATTAGGTTTGAAGCAAAACTGCATGACCGCAACTCCCAAAGACAGAACTTGCCAATCCCTGATTTAATTAGATCAAACTCATGTTGATTTTATAAACAACAATTAACATACCTCCACTTGCTTGTCCTTTCTGTTGAAGTCTTTGATTTGGGCTATAAAGACAAAAATATTTAGTTATCACTATAACATTACTGTCTTGCAAAACGGCAGCTTTTACAAACTGTTTTCATAGTCGTATGTTTTTACACATGAAAAATAAATAAATAAGAATTTTTTTTTTTAAAGAGTACCTATAAATGGACACAGTTTACAAACAGATAATACAAACTGGATTTTCAGGATTTTAAAATATCTATTCAAAGACATAAAATCTAGATTATGGATATTTAAATATCAACATTCAAGCTAATGTGTTAAAACTTTGATGAATCTAACTTAATCACATTTTGTTGGTTTTTGTTAAATAGACAACAAGACCACAGATGCCTCCAACTGCCACTAAAACTCCAATGACAATCCCAGCTATTGCTCCTGCTGACAGTCCTCCTCCTAAACCAGCTTCACCACCCTCTATGACAAATATACAAGACAACAGATCATGTAATGTATACAATATAAACTGCAGTCCATGTTAACCTTTAGTTTAGTTTAAATTTTAGTTTAGTTAGCTGTAACTGTTTACCTTGAACTAGTAAAGCATGTGTTTTAAATTCTCTTCTGTTTGTGACTCTATTAAAGGCTGTACAGATGTAATCTCCACTGTCTGTGAAGTCAGTCTTTTCAATGGTGTATTTGTCTGTGGTCACACCAGTGTCTGACCCATTAAACGTCCAGCTGAATGAAGCAGAAGGTTCAGAATTTGCAGAGCAAGACAGAGACACTTGAACCCCTAAATCCATCACATCTGGACCCTCAATAGAAACAACATCTGGTCCATCTAAAACACAGACAAGAGACTCACTGTTAGAGGAACAAACAGAGCTGAAGAATGTCTAGATTACATCAGATCTGATGTTGAAATGTTTCACACTCACAGTTGATGATCAGGGTGAGTTTTGCCGTCTCAGAGCTGACAGGGTTACTGTATGTACACTGATATTCTCCAGTGTCTGATCTCTGCACTGGACTGATGGACACTGATCTGTTATCAGATGAGAAGAAGATGCTGCTGCTAGAAGACAGAGGACTGTTATCCTTCATCCACTGCACAGAGGTGATGGTGCCGTCTCCCTCAGAGGTGATGTTAGCAGATGATTCACCCTCGATTAATGCTTCAGTTTCATGTGGACCACTGACCGTGACGTAATATATTTTTTCTGTGTTGGCAAAAGATAAAGAACAAAGAAATTGGATAAAATCTTTAGTTCTGGTCAATTGTTGGCCCTTGGCTGAATTGCTGATCTGAGTCATCTTGTATGTGAACTAAGGGAAATCTGGTTGCATGCACAGGACTTTTCTTTGATCTTGAGCGTCCCTTGCCACAATGATGTAGGCCATAACACACCTACTCTCTAGCAGTTTTTTGAGCTTATTGGTATTCAGATCCTGTACAGAGTCATTTCATTATTTAATGTTTTAGTTTTGTGTTGGCATTTAATATTTAAGGACAGACTGAATAAATTATAAATGCAATGGATTGATTAAAAATATCTTTAGCTGTTGGATTAGTCAGAAGTTAGTGGAAAGTAACCCTTTCCATATAAATAAATTAGCTCTTTTTTATTCCCGTTGCAATCAGTACTGAAAACCATGCAGTGCTTAAGCATGCAAATGCAGGATGTGTTCTTTGACAAGGTGTAATTGCATGTATGCTTATTTATTACGTACTAGAGTGCCAAGTGTTGAATGCTGTAGTTTTTAATACTCATCAGCTCATTATCATCAGATAATCACCTGCATGTAGAATTAAATACAAGTTTCAGCCACTGTTAGCAAAAAAAAAAAACTCACCGAACACCTGTAGTGAAGTTTCTCCTACAGATTGAGCTCCACTACTAGAAATCACAGTCAGTACGTATAATCCTGAATCCTCCAGTTTCAGGTTCCAGAGCTCCAGAGCAAGAGTGTTTTTATCAAAACTGGCTTTGTCTTTATATGCTTGGACTATTGAGGCTGTATCAGGGTTTCCATTCAATATAAAACTTGTTCCAAATTGCCAGGTAACTGTATTGATCTCTGATGGTAAATTATTAGGTGTGAACTTCACACTTCCTTTTACTACTCCATTAGTCAGCTCAGGAAACTGAAGATCTTGACCAAAACTTTCACCTGTGGAGAAAAATCAATATTTATCTATTTGTTTATTTGCTAAAATGCAAACTTACATTTGTTTTTAAATGTGTTTAAAGATGTACTACAAAGAAATACTACAAAGTCAAAAGATACTTCAGAATTCTAATATATTTTCAGATCTCCTAAAAATGCATTTGTATGTTTAAGAATACGCTTATGAAAAATAAGTATGGTTTAAGTTAATTTAATGAAGTTCAAAGTTAAAGTATCTCATTCATTCATTCATTCATTTTCTTTTCGGCTTAGTCTCTTTATTAATCTGGGGTCGTCACAGTGAATGAACCGCCAACTTATCCAGCATATGTTTTACGCAGCGGATGCCTTTCCAGCTGCAACCCATCACTGGGAAACATCCATACACTCATTCACACACACATTCATACACAACGATCAATTTTTTTGCATACCCAATTCACCTGTACCACGTTTTTGGACTTGTGGGGTAAACCTGAGCACCCGGAGGAAACCCACGTAAACACGGGGAGAACATACAAACTCCACACAGAAACGCCAACTGACCCAGCCAAGGCTCGAACCAGCGACATTTTTGCTGTTAGATGAACGTGCTACCCACTGTGCCACCGTGGAGCCCGTTAAAGTATCTACTATTCAAGTACACTAAAAAAACAATAAATATAATTTACTCAATAGTTAATTTAGTTGCAGGAATTTTTTTATTATTAATGACAAGCAGAAACATGAAAGACATCTAGTTCCTGTACAGTAAAAATGGTGGACCAATTGGAGCGGTTTTCAGACCAACTGCATCTTGACGTAGGAGTATGTTTCCCCGCCCACCGAATTGATTGACAGCTGCGTAATAACATGTCTCCGTAGTAACGTGTATAATTATATCAAAAAGACAGGACGTGTGCAAAGCAACCAGGAATAAAATATCTTTTCAGGGATAAGTATCTGTAAGGGATCAAATCTCCTCTTTTCTACACTGTATAATTTAAACATTCTGATTAAAGAGCAGCGAACGAATCTCTCATTTAGATTTATTTGGTGTGATTACATTAAATTACAGAGCTGTCACTTTAAAACTGCACAGACCTATAATGAAAGCATTTAATTGTTTTCCTAACTGTTTATGCTCATTTAAGCCATTTGTTGTGTTTAAAAGAAAACCCAACAAGATCGACATGTCTAGATGTTGTTGTTATTATTATTATTATTCATTCATTCATTTTTTTTGTTTTCGGCTTAGTCCCTTTATTAATCTGGGGTCGCCACAGCGGAATGAACTGCCATTATTATTATTATGATGATGTGTATATGTCTGTTTAAACACGCACCCAAAATCCAGTGTCCACTTGAGCTCAGCATCAAATCGCGTACGTACAGAATCCGCTTGGGAAACAGCGTCTATTATCACTATAGAGAGCATCAGCTGACAGTCATGCATCTTTATATGAACTGACTGTTTTGAGGATTGCATAGGGGCAATGGCGCCTGTAATGAAAAGGAAATGAATCGCGCCTTTTTTATGTTTATCAGAACCGATTCACATTTAAGAGCAAGGGCAGCCCCTGGTGGTTCGGCGGTAAAGGTTGCATATAGGGAGGATCGGCTCTTCTCAGAAAGATAAAAAATACGGGAGAAATACGGGAAAATACCTTTACGGGATGACAGCGGGATAGATCTGTAAAATACGGGAGAATCCCGGGAAAAACGGGAGGGTTGACAGGTATGCTAGGATCATCAATTATCATCAAATGAGTTTTACAAGTTTAAAACGTTTTTATAACAGTGCATGTTTGCAGGGCCGGAGTGAGACTCCTTTTCAGCCCTGGAGTTTCAAGTCTTAGACCGGCCCACCTCAGTTCACGACTGACTATATTAAAATAACATCATTTGCAATTCAGTTTCTAATGACATTATCACGTCTTTTTCAAGGAAACAGCTGCTTTAGAACTTCAAATGTTTTTCATAAATATGAAAACATTAAAGGATGGCTAAATCTCTAACACTATTCTTTAAAACATCACAGTGTCCTTTCCTGCAATATCTGAATATATTCTGTGCAAAATTCTTTATAGATATCCAGTCCTTTGTAACGGTGGTCACACAAAAGAAAAATAAAAATAAAATATGTACACCTATGTACACACCTCTTAACACTAAAAATGAAAAAAAATTTATAAATAAAAAAAATTACTCAGATGAATTTCAAACTCGGGTTGGGTCGTAACACAACGTGCTGACCACTGAACCACAATAGCGCTGTTATGCTGGTGCGTTTGGACTAAAAAAAGAAGTATTGCACTGTTATCTGCAAGACTCTTTTAAGAACAGTATTACTTTATATTGCTGATTTAATCTTTTTCTCCCCTTTTTAGATTTCTGATCAAGTGATGTCAGATTTATTAATGTAGTGAATCATCTGATTTTCTTTGAGCAGGTGTAATATTCATTAATATTAATTATTCAAATTCTTATATTCGCTAAGGTGCCGCTATTTGGGGTCGAATGAATGATAGTTACGTCATCATTAACCTGCAGGCTGCATTTGGCTCACGGGGCTGAGAGAAAATAAATAAAAAGAGTGGAGCTGCGGCAAAATAATGAATAAAAAGAGTGAGGCTATGGTCAAATATTTAAATAAATGAAAAAAGTGCGACTGCTGAGAGTCCAAGCAGCTAGGGACACCGGCCCTTGCGGCCAACAAACGGACCGGCCCACCGGGAATTCTCCCGGTCCTCCCAATTAGCCTATCCGGGCCTGCATGTTTGTAATGAATTACAGCGATTTACTTCAGTTTTACTTCATCTCCTCAGCCGCGTGTCAGTATATTTATAAAAGAAGACGCTTCAATCCCGGTTTGTTGATGTTAAATCAGGTTTAGTTTGTACATTAACATAAAGGATATCCATACAGCAGTGAATATTAACCTGTATCCTGTCAGTGCAAAGCTAAACGCGCGCGATGTCTGTGTGTGTGTCCGCTGTGTGTGTGTGTGTGCGTGAACTTTGTAACGACATTGTGTGTGACTCATAGTTGCAACTCCACAACAAATGCATCAAATACTCATTAATAAAGTTCTTACTGTAGTATTTCTAACAAACGTTACGTGAGATCTGCTTCCTTCATGTCTGTCTCTTGTCTGAGGCAGCTGAGGGCGGAGATTGTGGAAACGGTGGGCGGGGAGGACTAGCCTTAAAGGCACTGTTCACAAATATTCTGATGAGTGTTTTGAGCTGAAACTTTACAGACACATTCTGGAGACACAAAAGACTTATCTTAAATCTGGAAAAAGGGGTAAACTATGTGCCCTTTAAGAGATCCTCTGCTGAGACTGAAGGTGTTTTATGTAGATTTTATTTAATTCTGTAACTGAAGTCTCTGTTTATGTTTATTGTTTCTCTAGTGTACATAATAGTGAATGAGGGTACAAAGTGTGATTTCAAACACAGACTTCAAATATTGACTGAGCTCTGTTAATTCACAGTTTTCTGCTGTTGGTTACTTTTTCAAAAACAAGAATATTACCCAGAAGGCACTGTTTTTAATCCTGATTAAAGGCCCCAAGTAAAGACTAACTCTTCACTGCCATGGTGACTCATTTTCAATATAAGATTTAAAAAGTTCATTTCTCAATAACGGGCAGCACGATGGAACAGTGGACAGTGGAACAGGTCGCTGGTTCGAGCCTTGGCTGGGTCAGTTGGCATTTCCGATTTCCCCCACAGTCCAAAGACATGCGCTATAGATGAATTGGGTAAGCTAAATTGTCAGTAGTGTATGTGTGTGAATGGAAGTGTATGGGTGTTTCCCAGTGATGGGTTGCAGCTGGAAGGGCATCCACTGCATAAAACACATGCTGGATAAGTTGGCGGTTCATTGCGCTGTGAAAACCCCAGATTAATAAAGGGACTAAGCCAAAAAGAAAATGAATGAATGAATGAATTATTTCTCAATAACTGTGACTGAGGTCTTGGGTAGATGTCTGATAATAATAAGGTCAAACAGGTTAGTTATAAGTGGAGCTGTTGATGCTGTTTGTAGAGTTTTTTTAATAATCCTCTGTTGAGATTTTGAGAGATTTAATGTTTTTGTTAATTTAATCAAAAAAGACGTCGTAATAACTCATTCTGAATCAAAATGGTACATTATTTAAAATGTTTAACTTCCAAAAGAAATGTTTAAAAGTAATGTCTAAAAGAAATGTCTACATTTGGACACAACACATTTGAAAATAAATGCATTTAAAATCGTTATACATTTTTATACAGTTATAGTCGTATTTAATTACAGTTCAACTATCCTGAGCAGATGGCTGTCATGGTCATCAATGAGTCAAGACCAGAGACATTCTTCATCCATGTTAAACTGCATTGACAATCTACATTTTAACATGATATACGAGTAAAGATGACTTGACTGGACTTCCCAAGTCATTGCCACATACCACAAAATGCCATAATGATGAGGCTTCCTCAGAGAAAAGTGACCCTCTAATGCAGGGGTTCTCAACCTTTTTTTACTTTGGGGCCCACTTCTTTCTACGATTTTTGAAGGCCCACCTGTCTGACATTTTCTCTAAAATGTTTGTATAAAATGTTCCTTAAAACCTTTATTTATTAACAAATATATAATACCTGTATAAAATACTATATATAATACTATATATATATATATATATATATATATATATATATATATATATATATATATATATATATATATATATATATATATATATATATATATATACACACACACAGATTCAAAGAAAACCAGGTCAACAGGGAGACTGCAAAAGACCAGCTTCTGCTTTAAACTGGACTGACTGAATATCTACTATTCAAAAATACAGACAAATGTAAAATACAGTAAAACACAATAAATCTGTTGAAACGCATCGATTTGATGGCGGTTGAGTTTGCAGCTAGATATCATTGGGAAATCGCTGACAGCAGTGAACAGCTCCGCCAGAGTGCGTCTGAAGCTTATATGCAAGTTTATTTTACATTCTATAGCAGAAACACCACTGAGCCTCACTAGATCCTCCTGTATAGGCGTGTGTTCGTTATAAAACACCCACAGGACATTAATTTGGACAACTATGCAGATACAATAAATAGTTCACACAAAAATACACAAAGAGAGACTTTCACTTCACGCATAGTTTTTGAATGAACAGACTGACGTGTACTAATTGCAGATAAGATTGAGGCTGTTTCTGCGCCTAGTTTAAAGTAATCAATCAGTGAACAGGAGAAAGTGCATTACTTTGATAATTTTAACAGTGTTTCCTCTAGGATTTTTTCCAGCTGTGGCGGCAGGCCTTTTGATCTACCAACTACCTTTGGCGTTATTTCAATGACAAATGGGACGCAGTCGAGATCGGATTTGTGTATTCATTCATTCATTTTCTTGTCGGCTTTGTCCCTTGCGGGGTCGCCACAGCGGAATGAACCGCCAACTTATCCAGCACGATTTTTTACGCAGCGGATGCCCTTCCAGCCGCAACCCATCTCTGGGAACTTCCACACACACACACATTCACACTCATACACTATGGACAATTTTAGCTTACCCAATTCACCTGTACTGCATGTCTTTGGACTGTGGGGGAAACCGGAGCACCCGGAGGAAACCCACGCGAACCCAGGGAGAACATGCAAACTCCACACAGAAACGCCAACTGACCCAGCCCAGCCGAGGTTCGAACCTGCGACCCAGCGACGTTCTTGCTGTGAGGCAACAGCACTACCTACTGCGCCACTGGGTTGCCCTTCGGATTTGTGTAATATGAGCATTTTGCTTGCGCTAGGATTTCCTCTGTTCGTGCACAACTTCTTGCACGTCCTCAAATATATGCTGCTCAAGTGCAATTTAGCGCGTTTACGTAGTGAATTTGTCTCCAACCTTTATTAGATTTGCTAGGAATATTTATGAATGTCTCCAATAGACCTACAGAGCGGCATTAATGCGTCCAGAGGTAAAGTGAAACGGCTATAAACTGCAGAAAGATAAAGTCTTTGTTTGTTGTATGCAGAGCCATAGACCTTTATCTATAAATAAAGTATAATTATGGATACTGTGTTCATCCTAACTAAAAGCTATACGTCGTGTTTGCTAGCCTCACGCATCAGTCAGTCAGCATGTCACCTTAAAGGGTTAAACAAATTACACTTACCTTTTAATACGTTTTGGTGCGATTATAACCCGCTATTAAAAAAAACGACAATGTTTTAAATGAGAAGCTTGTAATATGTAGCCATGGCGGGATGAATTTTGGCGTGGCGCCCCGCCATGGTATACAATAAATGTAGCGGAAACCTTGTTTTCATTCATTCATTTTCTTGTCGGCTTTGTCCCTTGCGGGGTCGCCACAGCGGAATGAACCGCCAACTTATCCAGCACGATTTTACGCAGCAGATGCCCTTCCAGCCGCAACCCATCTCTGGGAACTTCCACACACACATTCACACTCATACACTATGGACAATTTAGCTTACCCAATTCACCTGTACTGCATGTCTTTGGACTGTGGGGGAAACCGGAGCACCCGGAGGAAACCTACGCGAACCCAGGGAGAACATGCAAACTCCACACAGAAACGCCAACTGACCCAGCCCAGCCGAGGTTCGAACCTGCGACCCAGCGACGTTCTTGCTGTGAGGCAACAGCACTACCTACTGCGCCACTGGGTTGCCCGAAACCTTGTTTTAATATAGCATATTAAAAACAAAATCCAAAATGACAGTATATTATATTAAGTAGGTGTGTGACAAGACGCCTACTCCACGAGACAAGACGAGCTACAAGATTGGGTTCACGAGAACGATATTTTTACACTATTTTACATAAATCTTTAATGATAAAACATATGAATGGAATAGTCTTCAAATATTTTGCTAATATATGAATGGAAAATAACAAAATGCAAAACAATTTAGATGTTTTTTTTTTTACTTGTAATGAACTTCCATTTTTTATGTATGCAATTTCCATAACTATTCCCATAATTTTATGTATGCAATAGTTTTATATTAGTTTATATTGAATTCTATGCAATGAACATGCAAACACTGCAAGATATTTGTTAATATATAAATGGAAAATAGCAAACTCTACTGACTGGCTTTTCCCCTATAGAATTTCACAGTATTTACATTGCAGATCTTGATGGATTTTGTGACAGTATCCAATTTTTTTGATGACCTGCTAACATTTATCATCTTTTAAAGGTGACTCGTATCCAATTGTCAGCATTTACACAGCACATGGCAAAAGGCGCAATGACCAGAAAAAAAAGAGCGCTGACTAACAGCTAATAATAAAAGAGCGCTCTTTTCTCCATTCCTGTATTTATTCTGTTAGCATGGTTTTATTTTTTTATTTTCTTTTTGATAAGTTGTTTTCCTATAGTTTATGACAGAAACGCTCTCATTTGGCCATATTCTTTTTATCTAGGCCTTTTTAAACCAGTAGGCATCTTAATGTAATGTCCATGGCTTGATTTGTGCATGTGATGTATGGAACAGTATTATTTTATATTGGTTACGTGGTGGATGTTGCGCTCTCTTTCTCTCTCGGGAACATGCCTAATTACTTGTGCTACATGACAATATAAAAGCATTTTTTAGTCCTTGTGTAGAATTGGGTCACTTGAACCATGAAAAGAAAATGTCCGCTTTTCCGTACAGCATAAACGTGTTTGGAAATGATGAAGGCGGGTGTGTTGAGTCTCCAGCAGTTTAGTATGTGTGTGCACGCTTAGAGATGTGTGTAGGTGCCGAGAATATAGTGTCAAACAGCTGTGTGGACTGTCCTGTCGCAAAATGCGTCTAGAAGTCCTACATGATGATAATAGTTTGATTGCATTTTTCCATTGCGTTTACATATCTGTACTGCACTTCAATAAGGCGGCTTTCTGCACATCTAACTCCGGTGAGAAAAAAAGCGGTTACGTCACACCCGCCTGCCCGCCCAACCAAGTGACATGTGCATTACAGAGGCCAGCCTTACCAGGTGTATGCAAAGAACTTGATTTGCGGTTCAAATTCAAGCCTGCTTCCAATCTTCAATGCTAATTTCATCCTCATGCTCCATCATGCCTACATTTCAACTCACAAGACAACTTTTTACCTCGACGAGAAATCTTGTCGCGATTTAATCTTGTGAGACCTCGTGACACTTAAGAGTTCATTTTAAGCCATCTCGCGGCCCACCTGCAGGATTGCTGCGACCCACTAGTGAGAATCCCTGCTCTAATGTAAGGATATGGTGAAATACATTTGAGTTATGTTTGGTTCACAGTTTGTTATGCACTTGGTTGTTGATGCACTTTACTTGTATTTTACACTTGGTGTGCAGACTATTTTACCTTTTAGGTTATTTTTCAGTGCCGTTTTATTCCTTTCCTACTTGTCACCTAGCACCAGGCTGTACCTGCTAAAACCCGAAAACATCATCTGTGTCTGCTCAGTCCAAACAATAGCTGTCTGTTTTTCTGTTCATTTGAGTGGAACCCTGCACTCAAAAAAAAAAATATTTTTTGCTTGTTCAAACTGCTTATTTAAAATAAGCTCAATCAACACAATTCTTGAGATTTCATTGGGACAACTTAATTTTTTTTATGTTCAATCCACATAAATTTGTTAAAAGTGTTAAGTTAACTTAATCAATTTGTGTTGGGACAACATAAATGAATTGTGTGGAACCCTGCATTTTTTACAGTGTGTTTTGTTAATTGTGAATTCATATTTTCAAAGACTGTGCATTTGTAAAGTTATATGATTCTTTCACTGTAAAACCCAATAAGTGAAGGTAACTCAAACCATGTGTGTTCGAATCCTAATGAGTATTGTGAACTGTGAATCCATTTGAGTTCAAAAAACAATTTGAGCACAGTAAAACCCAAAAAAATGAAGAGAACTCAAATCAATTAAGCACTGTAAAAATCTTTAAGGCAACTGTTGGGAGAAAGGAATATATTTTTTAATTATTTTTTGTCTCTTTTTCTTTTCATTAAACAATTATTTGTATTGTTCATTTAAAGGTCATATTAACTGAAGTTTTTCTCGATATGTTTTGCATATCCATCATTCATTCATTTTCTACCACTTTTCCGGGGCCGGGTCGCGGGGGCAGCAGTCTTAAGAGAGAACCCCAGACCTCTGCCCAGACACTTCCTCCAGCTACTCCGGGGGGATTCCGAGGCGTTCCCAGGCCAGCCAAGAGACATAGTCCCTCCAGCGTGTCCTGCGTCTTCCCCGAGGCCTCCTCCCAGTGAGACATGCCTGGAACACCTCCCTAGGTAGGCATCCAGGAGGCATCCGAAACAGATGCCCGAGCCACCTCAGCTGACTTCTCTCAATATGGAGGAGCAGCGGCTCTACTCCGAGCTCCTCCCGGGTGACAGAGCTCCTCACCCTATCTATAAGGGTGCGTCCTGCCACCCTGCGAAGGAAACTCATTTCAGCCGCTTGTATCCGAGATCAGATTTTGTCCTTTCGTCATGACCCAAAGCTCATGACCATAGGTGAGAGTAGGAAAGTAGATTGATCAATCCGCCTGTCAATCTCACGTTCCATCCTTCACTCACTCGTGAACAAAACCCCAAGATACTTGAACACCTCCACCTGGGGTAAGGACTTTCCTCCAACCTGGAGATGGCAAACCACCTTTTTCCGTTAGAGCACCATGGCCTCGGACTTGGAGGTGCTGATTCTCATCCCAGCCGCATCACACTCCACAGCAAAACGACCCAGTGCATGCTGAAGGTCCATGTTTGATGAAGCCAACAGAACAACATTGTCTGTGAATAACAGAGATGAAATCCTGTGGTCCCCAAACCGGACCCCCTCCAGCCCAAGGTTGCGCCTTGAAATTCTGTCCATAAAAATTATGAACAGAATTGGTGACAAGGGGCAGCCCTGCCGGAGTCCAACATGCACTGGAAACAAGTCTGACTTATTGCCGGCAATGCAAACCAGACTCCTACTCTGTTCATACAGGGACGAGACAGTCCTTAACAGATCGCCTTTGACCCCATAGTCCTAGAGCACCCTCCACAGAATGCCACGAGGGACACGGTTGTATGCCTTCTCCAAGTCCACAAAACACATGTGGACAGGTTGAGTGTACTGGTTGAGTGGGAGCACCTGGGTGAAAACCGCATTGTTCCTCCTGGATCCTAGGTTCAACCATAAGCCGGATCCTCCTCTCCAGTACCCTGGCAATGTTTTGCATATTAATGAAGCATTTTTCAGAAGTAGATAAATGCTGGTCCAAAGGTAACTTCAGCTCTGCAGAAACTTCCTGTTAGCAGAAAGGTGTTAAAACTAAACACAGAAAGTCTTATGCTTTTTACGTTGTGTAGAGAATTTGTAGAAAAAGAGTATGTATGGATGGGTGCAGCCAATGGAGGACTTGACAATGATTGACAATTTACGAATTTCACTAAACTCCACCTGTTAATATCAGCTGCCTATATAAGTCTGGAAATGAAAACTGTTGCGCACCTCCTGAGTGTAACTTTTGCATTGGATTGAGGATTACAGAATTCTGTGAATCGAATTATTCATTTGTATCCAATAAATTGTTACGATTTTTTGACATTGAAGAAAAACCTATCCTGACCTTTTTTATTGAACACATGAAATGGAATTGCACGGAATTGATTGAATATTCCTACACAACTCAAAATGTTTGAGGAAACCGATTGCTACAAACCATTTGAGTTCCAAAACTAATCTATATGAGGAATGTGAACTTACTCCATTTAAGTTGAAGTAATGAGATAATTAAGCGATTAAGTAAGTGTTGATTGAGCATTAATGATGAACACCTGCTGTTAGCAAGCAGAAATACTCAGGAGAAACACAAAACTGACTCAGTCACAGCCTTAAGCCGCGGTCACACTGGACTTTTCCCTCCATAGACTTCCATTCATACGCACGCGAATGCGTCAGACCGGAAACGCAGGGTCATGCGTCAGATTTCGCAGGTTGCTGCGATGCAAAATTCAAACTTGGTGAACTCTGACCTGCGAAATCGCATAACTTGACTGCGTGAGACCAATCCAGGATCAAAACATGACCTCTCCGAACAGAAATTTAAAACATGGAGCAATCGCTCGCTTTTTTTAATGTCTAATCATCTTGTTTAATCCCGCCCCTTTTCGCAGCGCCGTACGACAGAATTTCGCAAGCTCAAACTCTAGTGTGACTTCGGCTTTAAAAGAAATAAAACATTCAACCTCTCAACATTTCAGGAGAGGATCATTAAACACAAACAGATGTCTACTGAAATTCTCTGAAAATAATAATTTTTAGACATCACCACTGAATGGTGAACAGTGTTTGCTTTATAGGGCTCTTTGACTTCATTCCTCATGTTAGTTTTTCTTTGGCTTCTGTAACTGTGTGTTATGGCATGCGTAATAAAAAGAATATAAGTATATAATGATGGTATTATCCAGTTTTTAATAATATATGTTATTGGTCACATCAGATGATATTTATAATTTTGTGGTAGTGCTTTTCACTTTACTAATAATAATTCCACTGTTGTTGTACAGAAGGAAACCCAGCAGAGCTTTG
The DNA here is from genome assembly GCA_903798195.1 of Danio kyathit. Classification (NCBI taxonomy): domain Eukaryota; kingdom Metazoa; phylum Chordata; class Actinopteri; order Cypriniformes; family Danionidae; genus Danio; species Danio kyathit. The sequence goes on from LR812534.1 coordinate 28,242,839, forward strand.
AAACACATTGAACATCTGAACCAACTTAAACACAGAGACATCAAGACTCAAAGTCTGAATCTCAATGATGGTAACATATTTCTTGCTGCAGTGCATACTGGGAGCCATGGATCAGTTTTGAATGGTTCTTCCAGCATGCACCATCAATGAGACTCATATTCGGATTATTGATGTCAGTCTCTTAATTGGTTCAGATGTGAAGAAAATGTTCATGTATGTTTGTTTAGAAGCCCTTGATAAAGTAGGGGAGAGCGGGGCACAAAGTAACACTTTTTGGTTTTGGTCAAATAACGAACAAAGTAATGGGGTTAGACAAACCATTTTTTTTTATTACCAACAACACACAAGCCTCTCCTGCAAATGAGCACTTGAATTATGATCACCAGACCTATGGTTTCTGTGCAGTATTGCCAAAATTGCCAGGAGTAAAAATTTTACTATTTACCCCACCTGCGGGGCAAGTTGTAACACATGCTTATAAAGGCAGATTTCACACAATTAATTTAAATTCAGTTTACTTTAAATAGTAGCTATTTTTCCTCAGTAATTGGCTCATTTCTTTTTTATTCTACATAGCACAGTATGTTTGTTTGTTTGTTTTTGTTTATTGGATAAACACATTTGAATCTATTTGTATTATTATCAATTTATCTATTATGATGCAATGCATTTATTTGCATTATTAGCAATAAAATATATTTTTTCTATTAAAACAATATTTTCTATAAAAAACATTTTTATTTAAAAAGTTCTCAACATTACACTCAAAATGTAAAAAAATATTTTGTTAGTTTAATTGGTGTCCAACAGTGTGTGGCTTCATTGTAACACCCTGTTACAACTAACCCTGCTGTTTCATGTTTTCCTCAAAACTGGCTAGCAATCTCTGTGTGTCTTTTACATCTTTCAAAATGGTTTAATCTTTTAGCCTACAATACGGTGATCACAACAATATAAGATTTTACTAACATACTTTCACCGATTTTTTTAAAAATAAAAAAATATCGACTAAAAAAATACTTTTATGCTGCAAGAATGGTTTCTCTTGTGTTTCTCATCCAAATTTCACCGAAAATTTTCAATAATTGGCAGGAAGACGTCTGCCGACATTGTGGTGAAAACGTCGGAATCATGTCATGGTTAACCCTGAGCAAATACCTTAAAACTCCGTGTTACATTTAACCCCGCGTTACTTTGTGCCCCACGCTCCCCTATAGTTAAATTAAGCATCTAATTTATTCAATAGGCTACTTCACATCCAATATCATATCATCAGCTTAGAACTTAATTTAAACAACAACATTAATTCTGATTCTGATTATATAACCAAAGAAGGTCGTTGGTTCGAGCCTCAGCTGGGTCAGTTGGCGTTTCTGTGTGGAGTTTGCATGTTCTCCTTGCGTGGGTTTCCTCGGGGTGCTCCGGTTTCCCCTACAGTACTGTTTACCTGATACTGTTTGTGGAGTTGTTTATTGATCCTGTGCTAAATTTTTAAAAGATTGAATGTGTTTTATTTTTTTAAGGCTGTGACTGAAGTCAGCTGTAGTTTTGTGTTTCTCTTCAGTAATTCTGCTTGCTAACAGCAGGTGTTCATCATTAATGCTCAATCAACATTTAATCACTTAATTAACTCATTCACTTCAACACTGAGTTCAAAACTCTTTTCAAATGAGTAGAATTAACTTCCAGTAAATTTTGAGTTGACTACACTCATTTCATTTGATCAATTTAGCTGTTGGGTTTTACAGTGTTGTAATATTTTGTACAGACGGAGTATTTTTAACACAATAGAAAATATGTTTTTAATGATTATAGGATTGTGCTAATACATTACTAATAAACACTTATGTACTTTGTACCTTGACTAAGTGTCCAGTAGTTTGGGCTGCAAACTAAGGTTGTGCAGCACTGATAGAATTTGGAATTTGTGCAATTTGTTTTTGTTTAAGGGCATTTAGTAATTTCAGTCTTCATACAGTAGACATCCTTCATCAGTGTCACATACAGTCTCTCTGTCAATGTGTGTAAAGACTTTGTGTACTCTTGGGGACTTTTAATGCTTCCTCACTCTATATGTTTTCTGCATTTTTCTTTGTACGATTTGATTGGATGGGAGTCCATGGACAAGAACAATTAAGTAGTGACTGCGCAGGTTGAACGAAAAATGTGCAGTAAAAATACAGATGCAGGACTAAAAAAATACAATTTTTAAAACTTCTTATAAAGTACAATTCCTGTGAAATACTGCTCTATTACAGTAGCTTGAGTATTTGAACTAATTACTTTACACCACTGTAAATAAGTTTTTTGAACCAATGATTCTACAAGTGAAAATGATCATTGTATGAATGCACAATCTAATGTTTTGTACTTTGGACACCCTAAGTGTTTGACTTTTCTGAATGTTAGTTTTAGAATTTTAAACAATTAAATAAAGTTTTGTAATTAAGGATACAGTTTTGGGGTCTGCAGATGTTTGGGAGAAATGCAGAATTTATTTGACTGAATGTACAGTAAAACAGTAATTTGGTGAATTAGAATTAAATAGAATTTAAAACATTAAAAAAACACTTATGTTCAACTGTATCAAATCAACTGAAAAAAAAATTCATTTTTTTTTAATGTAACAATGTATTCAATACATAACATTATTAAATAAATAAAAAGACTCACCAAAACATGCCACTATCCACAGAGTCCAGTATAAACCACGAGGAACCATCATGATCGAGTCTCTGAAGCTCAACTCATTCCAATTCTTAGTTTCAGGTACAGTAAATGATAAATAGCCGATAACGAATGAGGACAGAAAGATAACTGCGCCATCTAGTGCTGATGTGAACATGAGAGCACCATGAAAGCACTACCTACTACCTGGGATGGGCAAAAATACATTGAAATGTATTTAAAAATAAAATACCAAATTTTAAGTGTATCAAAGTAAATTACAAAATACAGCAGCCACAACTAGTATTACAATAAAATACTGTATTTTTCTTTTTTTTTTTTAAATACTCCAAATTCCTTTTAAAGAAAGCAATACATTTCTTGGCATACCTTCCATCAGGCCTATATTTGATCAGTTCTTTCATTAAACTGACCTGAGTTGTGGCCTAAAGGTTAGAGAGTTGGTGTACCTTTTGGTAACCCAAAGGTCCCAGTCCTAGCAGGACCTGAAGATGAGAGGAGTTAATGAACCGCACTCCCTCCATCTTTGGTACCCCTGAGCAAGGTACCAAACCCTTAAATCACAGACAAGTACTTTTTAAATTAAAATCTAACAAAAGTGAGTTTTTGCAATGTCACACTAAAGCATTGGAGTGGAGTACATAGCACTGAAGTATAAATAATAGATCACAGAAAAGTAGTTATCAATAACATTGATTGATGAAGATGATTAACATTATTGGAAAGAATATTATGTAATCACAGTGTAAAAAATACAGCCCAGAGAAAATTTTAATTAAAAGCGAGATCTCTTTGACATCTCAAATATTTCTCCTAGACAGAAATGAAATTACTTTACCATCAAATGGAGACATTAGCATAAGTCTCCTCCTTCTCACATTCATCTCATGAGACAAAAACTCTAATGCTCACACTAACGTTTCTTAAGAGATCTCATCAATGTCTCAAAATGTTCTTATACTTTTCTCCATAAAAATCTGTTAGATTACAGATTACAAATTACCCTATTTAAAATATAATAAGTAGTGTACCTTTTCGATTACTTTATAAAAGTAAAGTATCTGATTACTTTTTGATTACTTTTAAGTTTCTAATGGATATTTTCAACTAAATCATTTTCAAGCATTTATACCAAGCTGGGAGAATTTAGAAATCTTGATTTCTGATGTAAGTTTTTTTTTAAATTCATGATATACAAAGTATACAAAAATTCTTTACTGTTGTGGAAATCCACAGATTATTGTCATTAATCATGTCAAAAAATATAGCCTGCTACCTGGGTGTCCATACACTGTAAAAAAAATTCTGTAAAATTTACGGAAAAATACTGGCAGCTATGGTCGCCAGAACTTTTTTGTAAAAAATACAGAATTTTTCTGTAAAATTGTTTTTACAGAAATATGTTGTATTTTTTACAAGAGAAAAATGTATTCATTAACTGATTGAATGATTATTTGCAAACCTTTGAGTTAATATTTTTTATTTGCAGAAATAATTTAATTGCCATTTACTGGCATTAAAAGCAATATTTTAAATGTCTAAGTAATATATCTGAGCATATTGATATTGAGAACCATTGCACATCATTTCACTACAAAAACTTTTTAAATAATGCAAAGTCATTAAATGCATTATTGTGTTCATGTGTGACTGGAATTAAACAGATTTCCACTGCTTTAGTAACTACACCGTTACATTTAAATAAAAGAAGAAGCAGCATAACATCAGATACTCTAAGTTCATCTTGGACTTGCACACAGCCGCTACTGTCCTCCACAATGGTGACACAAAAAGGTTTTACGGTATTTTGCTGTTGTGTTTCTTCATTTTACAAAAAAATACTGGCAGCTGTGGTTGCCAGTAATCTACTGTTTTTAACATTTTACATTTGTAAATTCAATCTACGGAATATTTCTGTTAAAAATACATTTCAGAGTCTGTATTTTTCATCGAACACATTTACCCCTTAAATCGCAGAGCAAAATCTTCAGTAGGGTGCTCACTACAGAGGGTTGAACACTCAGACAGTGATGAAGTTAATGAGATAATTAAGTGTCTAATTAAAGGAGGATTCAGAATTATTGATGAACAACTGTTAACAAGCAAAATCACTGAAGAAAAGAAAAACACAAATTACAGCCAAAACCAAAGATGAAATCAACTGAGAATTAAACTCTAAATATTTTTTTTAATAAAAACAATTACACAATAAAAATATATTTTCTCAAGATCTCAGCAGAACATCATTAAACAACTCCACAAACATCAGGAGCTTCACTTATTACAGAACTTTGACTATTTCTGTCACGAGACAGACACTGTTTCAATTTCTGTCACTTTGACACTGTTTCAATTTACTATAATCTTACATGTGAAGCTGCTTTGACACAATCTACATTGTATAAGCGCTATACAAATAAAGGTGAATTTAATTTAATTGAACGAGAACAAAAGCTTTTAATAAAACTTCTGTTGTTCATTTGAAGTCACCATGATGGAGGACAGAGTCTGCTTTAGTTGGGCTCTTCAATCCGTGTATCATTCGTTCAATCGTTTTTTCAAATTTAAACCAAAAATTAAAAAGCAAAAAAACAACTGGTTTTTCCATTATTTGTTTCCTGAAAGGAAAGGAAAACATGAATAATGAGTCTTTATCTGATTTTCTGATCTTGCTTTCAGATCAAAAAAAGAAAAAACAAATAACGAGATTAGACGGATTTTGATTTTGATTTTTTCATTTACCCAAATTGCCATGACTGAAGAAAACGGCCGTTTTTCGGGTTTTCATTTGCTCACAAAATAACGAAAAAGGAGATTTTGTCTTTATTTTCGTGTTTTGATTTTAGTGTAGGAAAATGGATAAACGACTTTAAACTTCATTATACACATGTAGGCGTGCTGAAACGCCCATTTTCCTCTGATTGGTCAGCCAAATCTGAGCTCGTGACGATGCCCTCAAAATAAAAGTCCTCTGCCATCAGCACCCATGCTTTGTTTGAATTATTATTATTTAATAATATAAGTTTACATATTCTATCATTTAAACCACACACAGTTAGCAGGCTTCAATGCCTACGCATAAATGAAATAAAAACGTAAGTTAGCAGTTTATCAGACATTTGTCATTAAAATAAGGTCATAGTTCGCTGCCAAACGTCTTGCTGCTGTGCACTTGATGCTGAGCAAACATAACCATTTCCGAGCAGAACCTGGCTTGCATGATTGTTTCCGAGCAAGGCTTACATAATAATAATAATAATAATAATAATAATAATAATAATAATAATAATAATAATAATAATAAAAGGCTAACAATAATAATAATTATTACTTGGTGTTTTTTTATTGTTTTGTTTTTTAATAGTTGTTAGCAGGACCAGAATAAGAACACATTGGGTATTATAATACACACACACACACACACACGTTGTTGCTGACATTATCTATTTATTGTTTCATTTTCTATTATTTGATTGATTTGATTAGGCACTTCCCTTTTTTCATTTGTTCATGCACCAGTAAATGCATAAAATAAAATGCAATTCAATCTCAATAATATTTGTAAAGGAAACACAGGCCCTATATGTGCCGTTTACATGTATTTCAATTAATATGGAAAAGTTTTTACCAAAACTAATATTGGATTGTTTTTAAAATGCGTGTGTGTGTACAACAATATAATTTGCACAAGGAAATGATGGGGTTCTTCTCTAAAGAAGTTGTTACTCCACCACGTTTAGAACATCATTATGGGCGTTTTATGTTATAACATGGTTCAAAAAACGATGGATCTGCGACAGATAAACTACAGAATCCGTGTATCATTCGTTCAATCGTTTTTTCAAATTTAAACCAAAAATTAAAAAGCAAAAAAACAACTGGTTTTTCCATTATTTGTTTCCTGAAAGGAAAGGAAAACATGAATAATGAGTCTTTATCTGATTTTCTGATCTTGCTTTCAGATCAAAAAAAGAAAAAACAAATAACGAGATTAGACGGATTTTGATTTTGATTTTTTCATTTACCTAAATTGCCATGACTGAAGAAAACGGCCGTTTTTCGGGTTTTCATTTGCTCACAAAATAACGAAAAAGGAGATTTTGTCTTTATTTTCGTGTTTTGATTTTAGTGTAGGAAAATGGATAAACGACTTTAAACTTCATTATACACATGTAGGCGTGCTGAAACGCCCATTTTCCTCTGATTGGTCAGCCAAATCTGAGCTCGTGACGATGCCCTCAAAATAAAAGTCCTCTGCCATCAGCACCCATGCTTTGTTTGAATTATTATTATTTAATAATATAAGTTTACATATTCTATCATTTAAACCACACACAGTTAGCAGGCTTCAATGCCTACGCATAAATGAAATAAAAACGTAAGTTAGCAGTTTATCAGACATTTGTCATTAAAATAAGGTCATAGTTCGCTGCCAAACGTCTTGCTGCTGTGCACTTGATGCTGAGCAAACATAACCATTTCCGAGCAGAACCTGGCTTGCATGATTGTTTCCGAGCAAGGCTTACATAATAATAATAATAATAATAATAATAATAATAATAATAATAATAATAATAAAAGGCTAACAATAATAATAATTATTACTTGGTGTTTTTTTTATTGTTTTGTTTTTTAATAGTTGTTAGCAGGACCAGAATAAGAACACATTGGGTATTATAATACACACACACACACACACACGTTGTTGCTGACATTATCTATTTATTGTTTCATTTTCTATTATTTGATTGATTTGATTAGGCACTTCCCTTTTTTCATTTGTTCATGCACCAGTAAATGCATAAAATAAAATGCAATTCAATCTCAATAATATTTGTAAAGGAAACACAGGCCCTATATGTGCCGTTTACATGTATTTCAATTAATATGGAAAAGTTTTTACCAAAACTAATATTGGATTGTTTTTAAAATGCGTGTGTGTGTACAACAATATAATTTGCACAAGGAAATGATGGGGTTCTTCTCTAAAGAAGTTGTTACTCCACCACGTTTAGAACATCATTATGGGCGTTTTATGTTATAACATGGTTCAAAAAACGATGGATCTGCGACAGATAAACTACAGGTTTAGGGAAACACTTGTTCTTTTCCCAAACGATGCATCAATCGTTCTATGATAGTTTAGCAGCGAGTTACGTCGTTGTTTAGGAAACGCACCCCTGATTAATATTAAATTATAATTTAATTATTATATATATACAATTTTATTTTGTGTCTGACACATTAAGTATTGCATTTTAAAATACTGATTTTTTTAACATGCGAACAACAGCACAGAACATATTGTAACAACAGAACATCCTCACGCACCTTTCCAACAGCATATAAAAATAAATAAATAAATAAAAATAATAAAATAGGCCTGCCCTAGATATTTTACACTTAAATTACAAATTTAGGTTATAACGAAAACACTGACGGAATCCTTTTTAAGAACTGGCCTAGACTTTTTTTTTCCAATAATGTGTTTTTTTTTTTTCTTCAGACAAATAAAAATAGCAGGCTACCTTAAATCAATCGCTCCACGGAGAATATGCATTTAATTACCGCTCAGCTGTAATTCTTAACATCACAAACCACTGTCAACATTTTTAATAGAAGTCATTATTTAAAAATTATAGGCATCTGATTTTAACTTCTTTGCTTTCTTTTTCTCTGTCTCTGTCACTTGCTCAATGCCGCGCTCTGTTCATGATGAGAAACAAGGCAATATGTTGCTATAGGCTACTAAATAATAATTTAGTTTTTTACATATAGTACTGCATTAATCTGCATAGATGTTTAATAGTTTATAAAATGAACGCCTCAGTTTGGTGCGGCGTTATCATGCAAGAATTAAGTAAATCATTGGATTTGTTTGGTTATTTTAAAAATGGATCTTTTATAAGAACTATTATTAATAACTGATATTTTTTAAATGGAAAAAAACGTTGGTTTGTTGGTTGTATATGCTGTATGATTTTTTTTTTCCCATAGCCTTCCCAGCCCACCCACTCCGCGTGTCTGTTACGCTATGCGGAGCCCTGATGACATGCAGACAAAATCACAGGCACGAATTTAGAATAGTTCTCTTTAAGCTACATGTTATGACTTCAATTAAAAATTCATTTTAGAATCTATTCGATTTGAATGTCGTGCTCTTTGTTCTGGCTTAAATGCCATGAATTAATTTGATTATGAATTAGATTTATGACTAATCAAGGAACGAATTAATCGATTTCATAATTAATTATTAAAGTACAACATGAATTAAAACAAGGATACGCATTAATAAGACGTGGTCATGGAAGCGAATTTGTAATTCGAATTATGTTCATAGCCCCATTAAAATAGACTAACAGTTAAACTAGTATAAGACAACACACAGCTGCCTAAATAAATATGCTATAAAATACACAGTTGATCACTTAAGCCTATTAAAATATTATTAAAAACTGTCCTGAAAGAAAAAAAAGCACAAGAAAGAATGCCGCTTTTAAAAAAGAGACTTATTTTATCGACGTGCTTTAATTTTAGACAGCTATTTTAGCTACAAATAAATTAGGGTTAGCCTACTAGAAAAATGTTACGTCGGAGCGGGATCTGAGCGGTATTGGTTTACCGGCGAGAGTGAGCGGATGGTAACGGAGTGCTTGCTTAGGGCGGTTATAGCGACTGAGTGGAGTGCACGGCCATGGAGCGAATGCTTAGCACACCGCTCAGCTCCCCTCACGTACTCTGGCTTAAATAAGATACAATAGGATCAGTGGCTGTGCAATTAATAGTGTAAAGAACGAGCAACATTTCAGGTAGCCTGTAGAGCCGAGTGCAATTATCTTATACAGTAAGGTGAGCTGCAACGTCTATTTCTCATGCAGTCTCTCACACAAGACTTTGGAGACACTCTAAAACATTGAATTGATGAACAAATTTTCAAATAAACTAATTAAACACATTATAATTGATATTAAATAATGGTTAATTCAGACTAAAAGATGAGCTCGCTGTTGCGCTATAGGCCTTAGTGAACTTGACGTTTGCTCTTCGTGAGAAAATGACATTATGATAAAGTGTTACAGTGGGCCCAACTGCATATTGCACATAGAAATATATTGCTTTTTGCATTTTATTTTATGCATTTGCTATTGCATAAAGTGCATAGATATAGGCCTATAGCCTAATCAAATCAATCAAATAGTAGAAAATGAAACAATAAATAGATAATGTCACCAACAACGTGTGTGTGTGTGTGTGTGTGTGTGTGTGTGTGTGTGTGTGTGTGTGTGTGTGTGTGTGTGTGTTATAATACCCAATGTGTTCTTATTCTGGTCCTGCTAACAACTATTAAAAAACAAAACAATAAAAAAAACACTAAGTAATAATTATTATTATTGTTAGCCTTTTATTATTATTATTATTATTATTATTATTATTATGTAAGCCTTGCTCGGAAACAATCATGCAAGCCAGGTTCTGCTCGGAAATGGTTATGTTTGCTCAGCATCAAGTGCACAGCAGCAAGACGTTTGGCAGCGAACTATGACCTTATTTTAATGACAAATGTCTGATATACTGCTAACTTACGTTTTTATTTCATTTATGCATAGGCATTGAAGCCTGCTAACTGAGTGTGGTTTAAATGATAGAATATGTAAACTTATATTATTAAATAATAATAATTCAAACAAAGCATGGGTGCTGATCGCAGAGGACTTTTATTTTGAGGGCATCGTCACGAGCTCAGATTTGGCTGACCAATCAGAGGAAAATGGGCGTTTCAGCACGCCTACATGTGTATAATGAAGTTTAAAGTCGTTTATCCATTTTCCTACACTAAAATCAAAACACGAAAATAAAGACAAAATCTCCTTTTTCGTTATTTTGTGAGCAAATGAAAACCCGAAAAACGGCCGTTTTCTTCAGTCATGGCAATTTGGGTAAATGAAAAAATCAAAATCAAAATCCGTCTAATCTCGTTATTTGTTTTTTCTTTTTTTTGATCTGAAAGCAAGATCAGAAAATCAGATAAAGACTCATTATTCATGTTTTCCTTTCCTTTCAGGAAACAAATAATGGATAAACGAGTTGTTTTTTTGCTTTTTAATTTTTGGATTGAATTTGAAAACACGATTGAACGAATGATACACGGATTCTCTTCAACTTCTTGTTTAAAATATCGTTTTTATTTTGGCTGCTATTGTAATTGGTGTCAACCACACTATTAGTATAGCATGAAAAGCCAAAACCAATTATTAAAAAAAGGTTGATGAATTTAACTATGATATGAAGCCACCCTTGCCTTCTTGTGTACTTGTTGAATATCATGTTAGCTCTGTGTGAGTATTGAATAACACATGTAATTGAAACCACTGAAGCTTCAGCAATCAATGCCTGATTAACAGGTCTAAATGTTCCATTCACAATGAGAATGTTTGATCTATGACAGAACTAAGAAACACACAGACATCAACAATTAAGTCATTGAATCTCAATAATGGTGACAATCAAAAAATAAATATATAAAAATCAAGCCAGAACAACTCAAAACACTGTACTGAAATATTACCCCCAAAAACAAAATAAAAGCAAAGAAAGAAATTTTAAGAACATAAAGCTGCATAATTTATTCATGCTGCAATGCATGCTGGGTACCAGCATAGTACAAAACTCCCAGCATGCATTGCAGCATGAGCTTTGTACTATGCAGTTACCCAGCATGCATTGTGGCATGAATGAATTATGCAGCTTTTTTACTATTTTTTTTAGCAACCATGGTTGAGGTTCATATCCTGATTCTTGATGTCTGTGTGTCTTCAATGAGATGTTGGAGCTCTCAAGGATTTGTGCATGAAACACTAGTTATAAATTCCTTCATAACGGTTTGTTGATCCTTCTGGATCCTTTACCATTGTCCCAAATAACATAAAATAAGTAAAATAATTCGCTAATTTATTGTGACTTATATAATTTATTCTGTAATAAGTACTTAAAGGTTCTCACAGCTTTTCTTGCTATAACTGATGAGTTTTAGAAACACAGTTAACAAACACCCAGAGAAACGGTTCAAAAGCCGAACTAAATCAGCCTCTGATCTCTATGATGGTAAGGTCAAATGAAACATTTTCAATAAAAAATATAAACCTCTGTTAATTATCAAATATCCTTTGCCGAATATTGAAATGAAGTCAAACTTTAATCAGTGAAGCTGCTAATGCTGTTTGTGCAGTTGTTTAATCCTTGGTTTTAATTAAGTTGGTTTGGTGTTGTTGCTGTATAGTTTTATTTCTTGTTCTGTCCTTCAGTGATTGTGCTTGTTAGCTGCAGGTGTTCATCAATTCAGTCATTTGTGGTCATTCACTCTGTCTAGTAGACTAAACTAATCAACTGATTTAGGGACTAGTGAATGAGGGTGTATGGTGAGATTTCAGACACTCCGCCTACTTTCTCGAAAACAAAGGTTAGATCTGTTACAGCTACTTTCCGTATTTTGTACAGAAATGAGCTGTTAATCATTTAACATGTTTTCACTGTAGATTGTACAGACTTTTACTGTTAAAATTACGGACATTTTTTACAGTGTAGCCTTGTATTTCATGGACTGTGTTCGGAAAAAGCTGGCACCAAGAGAATGGAACGAAGATCTTTCCTTCTGGACATCCTTGCAGAGTAGGCTCCTGGAGTGTGGCGCTCTTTGATATCAAAGTGTTCACCAATGGCGACTTCAATATCACAGACAATATCGCTTTAATATATCCAATGTCACTAGTCCTCCAGGAATTAACTTGATAGCCAGGAGCTTTCAATTGCTGATATTGCTAATATCATAATTTTGCTCCACAGGGGACAGTTTTCTAGAGATGTAAGGGTGGAGACGTATACAGAGGAAGATTGGAAAAAGCAAGAAAAAGGTAACCTGATAAATGAACAGTTGCAAGCTAACATTAAGAAGCAAAGTTAACATTTGATTAAACATTCACTATTAGCTTTGCAATCTTAATAGACTAATTATAATACAACGTATTATTAAGCTGGTTTAAATCATTTGTTTTTGCCTTCTGTGTAAAATAATTTTATTGGATATTTATTTATGTAATAAAAATAAGCTTATAAATAATAAAATTGGTACTGAAAGCACGGCTTCATACATGTTTATCTTTCATGCATCTGTTCCTGACTGTTTGGCATGCTTTGCACTTTTTCAGCTTCAGGTAAAAATGGTGTTATGCTGGAGATGTTCAGCCTGATTCCAGGAATAGACAAGGATGTCATCAATGTAAAAGATAACAAAGTGATGGAGACACTTCAGAAAAACCTCATTCATGAAGTTCTGGAAAATGGCTGGAGAAATGTGACAGTCCATATAGTATAACCTTGTAGTGGCCAGCAAGAGTGACAAAAGCCCTCTTTTTAACTAGTCGTTCTTCCTAATATGAACAAGGTTATATGAACTAGGTCCACATTTGAAGCTCTATTGTCCCTGACTGTGGTTTCTGTTTCTCTCATGAATCACAGAGCCATTTTGAGGTAAACACAACAGCAACAGCAACAACAACAAAGCCACTAATTGCAAATTCTACATAGTTGTATGTGCCTATTTTCACTGCAAAAACATCAAACAAACAAAAACTGCACAAATATTGTCTTTATTTTTTGAGAAAAGCTGCTTCAAAGTCACTTATTGCACCTTTTTTTGTTACTTAGTAATTCTCTTTAGGTTCTAAAAGATATTTTATTTATAGTTTGTATTAGTCATTATATTTGGGTTTAGTGTGAGTTGGTGTAAAGAGAGTCATCAAAGGTTTTTATTATAAATATAGAATGAACTGTTTTAAAATGACTGAAATGGATGATGGTGATTATTCATGATATGTATTTGTTTTGACCAAAGATTAATCATCTTTATTTTTAAAGATATAATCTTAGTATAGGCGTCGCAGTGGCGCAGTAGTTAGTGCTGTCGCCTCACAGCAAGAAGGTCGCTGGTTCGAGCCTCGGCTGGGTCAGTTGGTGTTTCTGTGAGGAGTCTGCATGTTCTCCCTGCGTTCGCGTGGGTTTCCTCTGGGTGCTCCGGTTTCCCCCACAGTCCAAAAACAAGCAGTACAAGTGAATTGGGTAGGCTAAATTGTCCATAGTGTATGAGTGTGAATGAGTGTGTATGGATGTTCCCAGGGATGGGTTGCAGTTAGAAGGGCATCCGCGTGCTGGATAAGTTGGCGGTTCATTCCGCTGTGGCGACCCTCGATTAATAAAGGGACTAAGCCGAAAAGAAAATGAATGAATGAATAATCTTAGCATCTTGTGTGGACTTTGCATCTATTCCAGAATCAAATGTGTCAGAACTAAAGACATAAACTAAGCAAATGCCTACAATATTAATAAGTAACAAATGAGCCATTAGACAATATAACGCCCATATAAATAACAGCCATATATGTTTACCAAGCCTCACTATTTGTTACCAGAACAAAATGCCACTTCCTAATTTCGTTTCCTCATATGACACTGTATTCTGGTCCAAAGGTGATTTGATCAGGAATGTAACTTCTTTTTTTTATTATTATTATCCCAAAAAGATGGGATTGCCAAAAAGCTTATCCAAGAACAAAACACTATATAAGAAACTAATTCAAATAGTTTTTATGCATAAACATTCAACTCAAATCATTATGCTGAGTGTGAATAACAAGCAAGGACTTGCTAATTTAACAATGAATAGTATTATATACTATTCATAGTACAATATATATCAAACATGTGAGTAAATATTAAAATTTTGCAGTCAAACATTTTTTTTTCACCAAACTGCTGAACTTACAAAACAAAAATCTTTGTAAATCCAAACACAACATAACACTAAACACTACAATGAAATGAAAGAACTTTATTTTAAGCTTTAATTTTTATAAACAAATCGAGTGGTTTAAGTTCAGGTTAAAACATTACATTTTGATTTTATTCAACTTATCTGTTAACCAAAATAAACTTTCATATTTACTTAAAGAAACTATTTTGATATAATTATTTTGACATGTTTTATAGTGAAGACACACAAATAAACATTTAATACCAACAATGTACTGTAAATGAATTACAGAAATATCAAAATCTGTGTGAACATGTAATCTGCAGGAGCATTCAATGCAGTAGCTCTTCGTGTTTTCACTTCCTTGCCTGCACACAG